>JAAAKQ030331710.1:0-26401 GCA_010016005.3 Zanna intricata
CTTTTTTCTTATTTTTAGATATAGAATCCTTTTCCGAGAGATTGCCGTGCAGTTTTGATACACCCTGTATATATATACGTGTATGTTTGTGTATATATATATATATATATATATATATATCTGTGTGTGTGTGTGTGTGTGTGTGTGTGTGTGTGTGTGTGTGTGCGTGTGCATGTGTGTCAGTGTCAGTGTGTGGGTTTATATCACAGAGCTGTAATTATTTAACTGCATTGTTAGATTTCTAATTATTGATAACATTTTGAGGTAAAAGTAAAAGAACTAGTCTTTTAGCTCTAAAAGACTTACCTCTAAAAGCTCTAAAAGTTTTACTTAAAATCTAGATCAAGTAAAATTTTTTATAAGGTTTATCAGCATAAATTTTTTTACAGTTTTCCTTTACTACAGAACAATAAAAATTATTAATTTTACTGTCTAGTATACAAAAGGAGAAACTGTAACTCTACTAACATTTGTTATTTATTTTATTTTAAGGGTTTGTATAATGAGTATAGTATAATAAAACTGGAGTCTTTTATTCGGGAAAAAAAACCATTCAATAAATAGTTATACATGTAATGTATGTATTAGTGGTTAATTTGCTGTGATATTTACATGAGCTTGATAAATTAAGATGCTTTATAATTAACATCTCCAAAGTTAAAACCATTCATTTTTATTGAAAAAAGTGAACTAGAATTTTTCCCATTAAATAAGCAAAAGCAAATAAGATTTTTTAATAATATCAATTTTACACAGGAGATCAAAGAAAAGACTGCAGAAATTTAAAGGGAAAGCAAAAGGATCATACCTACATGTGAAACATTCAAAAGAATTTCGTCGAAGTAGCAAGTTAGTTTGTTTTTAGGAATATCAAGAAATAAGTTGTTTATTTCTGAATTTGGAATGTTTGCACTATCATTATTTCTTTAAAAAAATATTTGTTATGACAGTATAAGAAGATTTTTTCTTAGAATGTAATAATGAGTTTAAGCATCGTCTGTTTATAACTGGACATTTACACTTAAATTCACAAAACTGCAATGAAAAATATTCACTAATTCACTACTACACAGCATGAAACTGATTTACACAAATAAAAAAACAATTCTAAAGACTTGCAATAAATATTTATATTATATTTTATTTTTAATGAAATAGAACAAAAGAAATCTCAAAACTTTCCATGAAAAATTTCATCAAAAGTAAAACGTCACTGGGGTATACATAATTTGATTTGTTTTTTGGAAAACTTTTGAATTTTTGCACCTCACCTGCAAGCTTTCATGAATGATATACATGCACTGGTGTACTGATGTATACTTCTACATGCATGATTATTATCATTGCATTTTGAGTTATATGAATTTTTTTTTTTTTTGCGTAGGAGGAGGAAAAAAGCTCTACCAGCCGAAATCTGCCCGCACAGATGACAGTGTGGGGCTCTCACCCACTAAAACTACCTCCCCCTTCCCCTCCCAGGGGCAGCCGGAATCGCCTTTCGGCATGACATCAGCCAGCCCTGGGTGTCATGGCAGCAGATTACCCCTGCCTGCTATTCTTCCCGTTTGGGCTCCTGCAGAGGAGCCCCCCTTTGGGGTCCTCTTGGTATCCTTAGAGCAAGGCGACTCCCTGCTTGTGGGAAGCCAACACGTTCCTCCTCCAAGAGGCTGCCTTTCCCACCCTACACCTGATCTAAAGGGGCGGCATGAGTATTTAAAAATGCGCGTGTGCCCCTCCCCAACCCGCATGCGACCTCTCAAAACTTAGAGGGGCCCGGATGCTTCGTCGAAGTACCCCGATCCAGTACAGTTAGTAGAGTTATATGAATTAAATTTGTTATTAAGTCAATTACGAAATTTATTATTACAGTGCTAATGCACTACTAAGTATCTTCCTCAATCAAATTACATGAATCTCAAATAAACATAAAATTAAAAAAACGTTAAGTAGTTTTCATTATATTATAAAAATTAATAATAACCAACATGATTTTTCTATTTTCATCTCTAATTTTTTTCCCTTTTCAAAACTACTGTAGCAAAATGTTTATTACAGGTTCCAAGAACTGGTACCATACAGTAATATTTTTTATTCTACTTTTTTCCATATTTATTCAAATATTTATTGAATGAATATTTCATTTAAATATTATCAAATGGATATGACCTTAATATATAACTAAAACTTTACTGTATTCAAGGCAATAAAATTGTACAATCTTTCTCGTGGTTTTTCCAAAAATTTTAATTTAAAAAAATTTTTTTAATTTGCTGTAATAAAATGGCAACTTTACTTCTAAAATTTTTTATATTGTTTACTTATGTTTATTTTTGTATCATAAGATAAAGTAGTCACATTCATTCAAATGTTATGATACACATTTATAAAATGCAATAACTTGTAAATTTTAAATAATATCTAACAACAAAATGATGTTAAATAAAGAATTGTAATTCTATAACTGAATTATATGTTCCTGATTTAAATTTAAAAGTGCAAATGAATACTTTGTATATCCAAACATTTATAGAAGATAAATTAAATCATTGCTCAGTTCTGCATCAGATAGTGTTTTACCAATTTAGTTCATATTCCCGTATTACTGAAAAAATTATTTCATACTTTAACAAAACAAAGGTATATTTTTTTTATTTACGAACTACTAATAAATATAATAAACATAAAATGCTTTCTTTTATTTTTTGTTAACCTTAAGCAATGACTGATAGATTGATCAACAAATTTCCAGTATTTCAAATTTTACACCATCAACTAAATATTAACATATTGTTTTAAACTTCATATATAGAATAATATATTTATTTTTATAGAGGAATTTTTAAGTTTTTTTTTAAAGATTTATAAAATAAAATAAGGAAGTGGAAGTGGCCATGTTTACATTTCATCGTTCCATATTAAAAGAGTTAAGCAATTAAGATGATTGTTAAACATTTGCAACATTTCCATGAACATTAAAAATTCAGTGGTACAAGTTCCTATTCTATTGAATTTTTACAATTTGAAACAGTTTAGATTACAATCCTTTATCTTTCTGCTTTTGAAATGTTTTTTGGATATGTTTCTTTTTTGAATGCCCTATGAAAAGTTAAAATTCAAACGCATTCAAAATTTGAATAGCTTAGAAGAGAAAATTTTTTTTGTTAAAACCATCAGTCGCTAATATTTGATTATATTAAACAGTTAGATTAGATTAGAATTTAAAAGAAATAGAAGCTTCAGCTTCTATATTCATCTTTGAATTGCACCTCAGCCATTAGTTTTGTCTTTTACTAAACCTGTTAGCAGAAAGTAGACTCCTTGAATAGTTTTGCAGGCGAAGTTGCTACCTCACACCTCACTAAGGCCAGATAAGAAGTGGCTGCCCTATGGGATATTAGAAGGTGCCCCATAGAAATACTGAAAGAGTCTGAAAATATTTGATTTCAAAATTTTATTTTACATATATTTCTTTGCATCGAAAATCTGACTAAGAAATTTTTATTAAATCCATTTACAACTTATACTAAGGTACTCTGATTAAAAGAATAAAATTGAAACATTTTTTTATATTAATTAATAGTTATTTTATAGAGAAACCATATATATAATTACAAATATTATTATTTTTTAAACTAAAGCACATATATTAAAATAAAGTAAGCACATAATGAGCAAATAAAAATTTTCACTGAAATTAAAAGTATATATTTTTTAAATTGTTTTTATATTTTTCAGATACGATGTGCCTGAAATTGCCAAATACTTGGACTTTATTAATGTAATGACTTATGATTTCCATGGTCAGTGGGAAAGACAAGTTGGTCATAACAGCCCTCTTTACCCATTAGAAAGTGCAACAGCTTATCAGAAGAAATTAACAGTGGTAAGTAGCATTTGATACAATAATTAGCAATTTTGGTGACATTAATTAGTGGATTATAATTTTTATTGAATTCTTATAAAATAATTGTATTTATAATATATTCACACTAAGTTCATTCGCAGTTATGGTCTACTTATAATTTTAAACTGAAGAGGAATGTATAAAATCATATTTTCTGTTCATTTTGTTGGAAAATATGTTGATAAGGTTTTTTAACTTCAGCAACTGTAAATTTACATCCGGAATTTGTTTTTAGGATTACAGTGCTAGAGAATGGGTGAAACAAGGAGCACCAAAAGAAAAGTTAATGATAGGAATGCCAACTTATGGAAGATCTTTCACATTAGTTGATCCAGCTAAATTTGACATTGGTGCCCCAGCATCTGGTGGAGGTGTACCTGGAAAATATACTGGAGAAGCTGGTTTTATGTCATACTATGAGGTATATTTTTAATGTTTATATTCATCATTAAAAAAAATATGTAGATGTGCGCGCGCGCGCGTGTGTGTGTGTGTGTGTGTTTGAGGGGGGAATGTAAAATACAACACAAGTGAAATTGCCCTCATCCATAAAGAGAAATTAAAAACAATACTGAGACAAATTCTGTGTGTTTTCACCATTATTAGACTATTCTTCACAGGAAACATTCTTTGGTTATTATAGTTATCTTATTTAATCTACATGAGATTTAAGATACTGGAGTTACATTCATTTCAGATGATAATTTTGCTTTGTAATACCATCTCTACTCTAAGGCTTTCATTCATCCTTCTGTATTTGAGATTAGCTGTCTAATATTCTATGTTTAATTTTTTTTTTTGTAAATTCTTTATTTCTATTTAGTTTTATTAGTATTACTGGTTTTTAAATAAACAAAATTATTTATTTACAATAGAAATCAGATATGATTTGAATAATAGTTCAATATTAATTACTATCCAAGTTGTACTAGTGCAGAAGCTAGTTTGTAGCTTGCGCTGGTGCAAGATGTAAACAATGCACTGTATCCAATGAAGTAAAACCATAATTTAAATAATTGTCATTGAACAAGCTTGTCTTTTTACCAATCAATTCACAGGATGTAGATGGCTCACTTCATTTTTTTAACAAATTTACCCATTTTGAATAAGAATCTAAAAAAAAAACACACAATTACACTGTTTAACCACACACTAAAAAACCAAAAACTCATTCATTATTATTTTCATTGAAACTTGAAACTACACTTATTAAAACTTAATTAAAGACACCAGGCATACCTTTGCATTAGAAATTAAACTTATGTTCTGAAATCCCTTATTCCTCTTTTATATTGCTGAGAGCATGACATGTTGAAACATACCATGATGCTCTCACAGTGATTATTATGCAAGCAGACAAAATTGCAAGGAAAATGTACACATCAAGTTGGAACTCGAAAATTGCTCATGTTTGCACACTTTATACGTGCATGTTTATATATGTTGTTATCAATGCAGCTTAATAGTTTTAACTAGGTTTCATTGGATTAGAGTCAAGGGGGAAGGGGGGATTTGTGAATATTCATTATATATATTTCTTACTTTTTGAGGATCATGTAGCTCTCTCTTTATCTGTTTAGCCTCCAGAACTATCGTAAGGTATTACTTCAGAGAATGAATGAGGATGATGTGTATGAATGTAAATGAAGTGTAGTCTTGTACAATCTCAGGTCGACCATTCCTGAGAAGTGTGGTTAATTAAACCCAACCACTAAAGAACCACCGGTATCCATGATCTAGTATTCAAATCCGTATGAAAATAACTATAGCTCAAAAGGTTGAGTATCATTGGTCTACAGCTGCACTGAGTTCATGTTTACAATTGCCTAGAACCAAAACAGTACATTAACAGACTTTTGAAATATCATACAAATTAATCAATAAAACCAAATCATTTTTCATATTTGTTATTCAAAAATAAATTTTGTAAAATATATCTGAAGAAATATTTTTAATTTCTAAGATGTGATAAAAAACTTTAAAATAAGTAACATGATTAAACCAAGAATATTTCATAAATTCTGTTTAAAATTAGATGAAGGAATAAAAGGCTACATACTCCATAAAGTGTAATACGGTTATTAAAATAGGTATTAGGAACAAAAAAAAATGTATGAAACATTAATAATGTAGCCACAATACATGGTCTGTAGTCCATATTTTGAAGTCAAAGAGGTTTAATTTCAAGACCAGTTAAATAATACAATATCACTTGGTTAATAAACACCTTTAAGAAATCTATAAAAAAAATAGCTGTATTTTCTCATGGAATCAGTATTTTCTAGAAAGAAAATGAAAGAAATATTAGTAACTACAAGATAATAATTACCTAAACATTAACAAACAAAATTGTAAGTATAACTATAATTGAAAAACACAAGAATATTAACAAATAAACTATATTATTTTAAATCTATACAATTCTAAATTTGCTACTAAAAATTTCACAAAATATATAACTTATATAATTACTAATTTATTTTGTCACATATTTTATATTAATAAATACATGATATACATTTTTCATATTTTAAATACAGAGCTAAGTTTTTTTGTATAAAAAATTCATATGATATAGGATTTTTTTTTAAGTACCATTTGGCAGGAAAATGTTTCTCATTAATAAAAAAAACTGGTTCAGCTGTGCCTTAGAACATGGCAACCATCCTTCTATGTGTATATAGATCCTTACATATAGATTTTTACAGATAAGTTTAGGTTCTCTCTCATCATAAGAATCATGTAGGATTGCTTTAATTTCATTGACCTTCCTTTTATATTAACAAAAGTAAAAAAATTATCACAAATAATTTGGTGTCCAAATTTTCAATAAGCCTAAATATCTTACGTAATCTTCTAATGTGAAAGTTTTATTTTGAAGCACATGTTTGTTATATTAATTTTAATCGGCATCTTCTCTAGCTTTATTTCATCATTTAACTTCATTCTGAAATTATATATCTACTTAGCAGTTTGCAATAGTTTGCAATAAACCATATTTTTCCAAGACAAGTTCAAGAGAATGGCTTTTAAAACAATTTGTTACAATTTTTCTTCTCACATTTTAACAAATTAGTTTTGAAGACATGCATAAATCCCAGGCTGAACTAGTAAACATAGGGAGGTTCATTTATATTACTCAGATTGAAAATATAATGCAATATGACGGCAAGAAATGATTTAATTTATTAACCTATTGTATTAAAGAGTTACTCTGGATTATACAAAATGTGTTTTATTGAGGAGGTCTGTTCTTTTAATTATCATCACTCTAAAAAGAATTCATTTACATTAAGCATATGGAAATTGGTTCAGGATAAAAGCTGATCGTAATTAAGGGATTTTCTATTAATGGAAATTGTCTTAACATGATTACAGTGTGATTGCATAAGAATGAAACTTGCAAGCCAGTTGGTGTTGTGGTTAGTATACAAGTTTCTAGGTCTGCTGGTCTCAGATTTGATTTCCAGCATCAGAGTATATAGCATATTTTTATCTACCATTCCATCCATCTCATATTCATATTCCTTCATAAAACATATCTAGAAAAAAGCATGTCTAATATCATAATAATAATAATAGATGTATTAATATCAAAATTCATGTATATTATTCAAAGTATGCAATTAATTACATATTTTGACTGAGATACAATACATTTTTCCAGAAAAGTATGACACTTATTTTGTGTATTCTAAGTTATCCAATGTAAAAATAAACAGCATATAGTATACTATTTTTTAGTTTTGTTTACTTATCATCTAAAATAATGAGTTTACTCTTTTAGGTCTGTGAATTTTTACATGAAGAAAACACTACATTGGTTTGGGATAATGAACAGCAAGTACCATTTGCTTACAAGAAAGACCAGTGGGTTGGTTTTGATGATGAACGTTCATTGAAAACTAAGGTAAATTAATTTTATATGTTTTTTCATCGTGTAAATAACTTTTTATTTCATTACCTTTTTTTTAACATTGTAACCTTGCTAGGGATTTCTGAAAGACAATTGCTGAAACTGAATGAGATTTAATAATCATATGTAATTTTTAAAATTATGTATTTCTGAATCGGCAAAAAGGAAAAATAGCAAACAGTTAACACCACCATTCCTTCTTATATTATGGCTTTTATAGAACCACCTAATATTTTTAACTTTCTTTGCCTTATTTTATCAGATTTTAAATATCTGACGTGAAATATGTTAACAAGCTGACTGTAACTTACATTCTGTAGGAGCATATACTGTAGGTATCCTATTCTCCCCTTGATTTCCCTTTTGTGCAGTATAGGTTATAAGTAAGTATAGTTATAACAGATAAAAAAAGTAAACTTTACCATCATTGTGTTGTGATACCAGACAGGATTGGTACAGTTGGACATTTATATAGCTCATAGCAACAAAATAATACAAAGAGTTAATAGTTAATAAACTGAAAAGCTATGGGAGGTCCAGCAACATCCCAGTGAAACTGCAAATACTAACAATGCACAAAAATTACATGCATAAAAGAAATTCTTGCAGTGTTAAATTAATGTATACAAGTATGAGAAATCAATAGTGAATAGCTTACACATAGGTGGAACAGTTTATAACAATAACTTGGTTTATATAACTGTGTGCCATTTCCATGGCATATACTGAGATTATAAATGTATGCTTTTTATGACAAATCATTCAGTAATTTTAAATATGAAAAATTTTATACAGATTTATGGGTTATGTTTCATTTTAATAACCCTCTACAGAAAGTTACATTTATGCAAATAGGAAAACATTTCAATTAATCTGTGCAGATAGATTTGCATGGAATGGAAAAAGCTAGGGATTAACCAAACTGCACACTGTTTCTAATCACTGAAAGTAATAATATTAACATGCAGTGGATTAAAGATATTTCCATAATAATTTTTCCATATAAAAACTTAATCTGTAACTGCAGCTCAAAGATTCAAATACTGTATCATTTTTATTTTTGCAAGTCACTTGTCCTTTTACTTAAAAATATTAATGAACAAGTTTGTTGTTAAATAAAGAATGTTTTCTCGGGAAATGGAAACTGAGTTTTGTACTTCAAGATCCATAATGGTATGACAAAAAGATTTACACCGAAGTCTATAAAGAACCTCAAAACCTTTATCAGGCGTGATGGGTAAAATTGTATATATTGTATAATATATATTGTTATAATGATACTGCAAACTAATAATCACGGTCTACACAATTCAGTGGTTATAACAAAGATAGCCAAATGCCTGCAGAATTTGTGTAGTTGTAATTCCATTACATCAAATAAATTATTGTATGAATTGCTAATCTCTCATTTATTCTGTTGAGTGAATTATTATTTTTTTTTTTTTTTTTTACTTCAAAGAGATAATGACTGAATTCATTTGATAAATTTAACTAATTTTTGTCCTTTTAATAAGGCTTTTTTTTATGATTTTGTTTTTTTCAGTACCAATAGACTGCATAAGTTATTTGTAAATCTATGCCTATTGTATCAGTTAGCATTAAAAATAGTTAAATGAAAGAAAAAAATGTATTCCCTGAGTTATTTCAAAAATTCAAACTGAACAAATTACTATACTACAAAAATAAAAATCCCTTAAGTAATGAAATAAATTTTATATTGTGTATCTTTAAAATGAAATAAACATGCTAAATGAATGACAATTGAATTGAGGAGAATTTTAAACAATAGTGAGAAACTCTATATAAAACAGATTGAAAATTCAGGAACACATATGAGGCTTCATAAATTCTACATAGTTGGCAGTCAGTATATAAAATGATTAAGCTGTCTACTATGGCGGTAACAACAACTATAGATTCTTGCAAGGTGCAGACTTTCTAAAGTATAAATAACTATTACTAATTATATTTTATTTTTTCATTTGTAGATGGCTTGGTTAAAAGAAGAAGGATTTGGAGGTATCATGGTTTGGTCTGTAGATATGGATGACTTCAGAGGGTCTTGTGGAACAGGGAAATTCCCATTAATGAATGCAATGCGACAAGAATTAGATGGCTACACAGTAAAATTGGAATATGATGGTCCTTATGAAACTTCTAATCCTATTGGTGGTTATACAACTAAAGATCGTAAGTTCTTTATCTAAAAATAAAATAATAAATTGTACTGTACATATTTTGTATAACCAAAACTAAATTTTTAATTAGCTAGTTTAATTTACTTAGTTGATTTAATAATTATCTTAGTGTTTCAAGCTGTATGAAACTAGTTTAATTGTGGAGTAGAATAGAAATATTATTTGATGGATTTTTTGGTGAATTTTGATTACCCAAATAACTTTTGCTTTTTGCAACCAGGTTAAATAGTTATTAAAGAAACTATATCCTCTTCAGTCTGTATGTTCAGGATTGACACATTTTTAATAACCTCTCATAATCTAATATATAATAATGTACAGAGAATAATATATACTCTATATTAATTCGGTTATTGTCAGTTTATAAATATCAACACAATTTGTTTCCATTACATTTCTGTTCATACATCTGTAATCAGATAAATTATTCTTCACTGAGAATGTCCATTTACCTGCCACAACTTAATACCTGTTAGTTTGTCACAGTGGCTGACGCAAAATTTAAATTCTAGTAAGGCTTGGCTTATTTTATTCACTGTAAAATTCAGTTATCACTATAAGTGAAACAGTCAGCATGACTCTAAGTGAATATAAAATTGCTGTTGCTTGGAAGATGAATAAACTGTCTCATTGATCATAAGTGACCTTACATGAAACCCAAATCATTCATGAAAATGAGTAATGTACAAACATCCTCGAGAATGAGCAACAAACACTAGGATATTAGGAAAATAGAGAAATTTTTTTCCATTGTATTTTTCACTTTGACAAAATTATTGTTATATATCAGAATGGGAATTTGATATGTAATACCTTCGACTGTTGGGGAAATGTGAGGAAAATTATGAATAAAAAAAAACATAAGAGATATCTTTCATTGTTCCATTAATTACAAACAATTTCTAATATTTTCATCAATTTTAAACATATGACAACCACCATTACATAATTTACATAAACATTTTACACAATCTATGAAGTTTTAGTTTTAATAAAATTGAAAAAACATATATTTGAGTTCCTGATGATGGAATAATTTCATTCTGAAAGCGCTAGAACTAAATTTATAAAATTGTTGGTAAGTGGGTGTAATGAATTAATTATTATTTAATTACAATATATTTCCCTCATATTATGAGGGAATAATACAACATAAGTATGAGAAAATTATATGAATAAAATTCACATATTTTTATATGTAAAAATTTATTCAGTTATTTTATTTATGTAGTTCATTCTCTTACTAACTTTTAATTAGGTAGATTTCATAAGAAAGCTATTTATTGTAAACAGTACCATTATTCAACTTCATATCTTCGTGTTTCACATCCCCCAGACCCCAAAACCACCATCAGTTCAAAACTTTATACAAACATTTATTTATATATATATTTCTTTATATAACATTTATTTATATATATGTAGCTGGATGTAATTCACTCTTATCTATAAATCTTCAACATGTACACACAAAAATAACATGACAGACATTCTATACATAATTCTCACATACTTATACAAAATTATACATCCTCCCTAACCAATTACTGAGATTTTCAAGACCTGTCAACACCTTCAACAACAAATGCTGCTAGACGATACACACCTTTAAGATAATTACTATGAAATGAATGAATTAATGCAATTCACAAATCTACAAAGTATAACACTTTTCTGCTATGTTTCCATTACCTGTTCTATAGTTCTTTAGCAAATATTATATTTTCTACTAGCCTGATTCTTTCTCTTCATATACTTAGAGAAAGCATATTTCAGATCAGTTGAGGTATATCCTGAGAAATACTTAGTGTTTCACCAAATACTAAATAACAGGACTTACAAAATTAAATTAGAAATTAGCATTAGAATTTGGATATGAAACTTATAAACATAAAAAAGCCTATCAACCTTGATGGATATACTATACTATTTGGTACATACTACAGTTTACAAAAATATATTTTTATGCAACTATCTAGTTTATACAGCTTTGTAATGTTTTTGTTTTGTTTTTTCAATAATCAAATTCTTTTGGATCTATGGAAGATTTTGTATTAAAAATGAGTTTTTAATCCTTTATTACTTTTATCCACCATATTTTTTTTATTTTATGTAATCAGAATTTAAAATTAGATGTAATTTATTATTTGACATGTCCTTTTAATGCAGAATCTAAGTTTTCTAAATATTCTTCAAATTCTTCAGGTAAATCTAAAACTGGGGTTTGCTTATTTACTTTTAATTACTGAGTTCTGAAACTATCTTTTACTTTTATTTATTTTTGGTGGTATCAGTGGTAGCAATTGATGTGGTCAGTATCCACTGGATACCATGAGAATAGAGTTACATGCTCAGGAACAACCACATCAAAGCCAGTGTAGTAGCATTTCCCTCTTTCAAATAGAAATTTACAGGTTTGAATCTCTAAACCAGTTTGCTGTTTACACATACATGATATAAAATTTATTTATTTTAAAGGAACTATAATTGGACTGTTTTTGCTTAAAGAAAAATGTATCATGAAGGCACAAAACCTTGTAATTTACCTTTGGTGATTAATAGTTTTAAACATGGCTTTGTCCATGTTAAAAACAATTAACATCATAGGTCTTTGATCCTTAGTTAACAACATCATTTTATCTTCAAAACTGTTTGAGCTCATCCTAGAGTTATAACTGTTAAAAGGAAAGCAATTACTATAGTAATCAGGTGTAAAATTTCAGTTTGCATGTACAATTTTATAGGTTTTTCGTAGTTGAAAAATAATTTTTGTAATTACTTTTCAATAGTAGACCTTAATTTAAATTTTAAAAAAGGTGTAAGTAAAACAATTATATTTCTGCTAAATCCCAAAACATTTTATGATCCAGGAGTAACTATATAATTTATCCATGTTAAGTATTGTTATTTTATCAGGCAGCTTAATGTGTGTGACAAGTCACTCACAAAGTGACTAGTCATATTCAAAGATACCTAGTATTTCACTCAGTGAAAAGCCTTCTTCACTGAGATGATGAATATAGTGTTGCATCTGTTGAAAAATTCAGGTGACGTTCAGTACTACAAATTACGTTTTCACCCTGTTCACTGTAGGGGCCATTGTGTATAGTGAACATCATTATTGTCAATACTCTGATAGATGCCTTCTTTATCTCAGGTGCTGTACATGCATCATAATCATAAAAAAGATAATGTACACCAGGAAAAATATGATATAATTTTCTTATTTTAGCTTCTTTTATAAGTTAAAAAACCAGTAAAATCTAAAATTTGAATATTTATGTTCACAAAACTAAGAGTATAATGAGTATATTTTTTCCACAGCAAATGCAGTTTCATGTGAAGAGGAAGACGGTCATATTTCATACCACCCAGATAAAGCAGATTGCACTATGTACTACATGTGTGAAGGTGAAAGAAAACATCATATGCCATGTCCATCAAATCTTGTGTTCAACCCAAATGAAAATGTCTGTGATTGGCCAGAAAATGTAGAAGGCTGTATGCATCATACTCAAGCACCACCTACTGCTAAGAGGAGATAAAATAATTATTATAATAGCATTAAGTTTCCTTTTTTTTTTTTTTTTTACAATGAGCTCATTTTCTATTCACTTTACACTGGTATAATTGTTTATTCGGTCTGCCATTTTAAATTTTATTTACGATTTGCCATTATTTTATACTGTACATAATAGTTATTATCTTTAATTTAAAAATACTATTAATACTTCAGCTTTAATTATGCAGTATTTATAATGTTGTGTACTTTATATCAAGTGACGTTCGATTTAAAAAATTATTATTATGATTCTTTTATTGCCTTTTTTCCTGTAATTACTTCGTTTATTTCTTTTTATGATAACAAATAACTATTTCTTTGTATTTTGTTTATAAAATAATTTGTTGATTTAAAAGTGTTCATCCCTTTACTGTAATTCTTTCCAATGTTTGTTTGATTTGTTTTTCTGTGGCTGTCCAAACCTAACTTGAAAACTATTCTTTAATGTTTTTCCTTTTTTCTAGATTTTTGGGTCTGGGTTAATAATGACAATCCATTGCTAATCAATTTACTCTTATTACCTATAAAAATTACTTACAAAGTTTTTCTGAAAATTGACTATTGATATTTTTAATAGGAGATCATCTGCAAAAATTCATTGCCAACATACTTAATATTCTTGTATCACTTTGCTATAATACATCTTAGAGATAAATTGATGGTAAATTACTGAACATTATCATTACTTTCTTTTACACACACATTTTTATGAACTTAAATTTCAATTGTGATTTAACTGTTAGTTTATACTTCCATAATTTATTCTGATACATTTGTATAATTATTTTGTATGTTACTATGATTTTAATAATATTGGTGTCATACAGATCTTTTTTTGACTTAAATTATTAATGTTCCATTTCAAATAAAAAATATATATATATATATTTATATACACTTATATGTAATAGTGTTTTTATATTGGCATTTCTTTAACTGGTTTCAGTTACTTTGATATCTTTTGATAATATTGAACAGGTATATTTGGATAATCTTTTCTTAAGTTATTATAATAAGCAGACCGTAATGACAAATTCAGCGAATATTATAAAAGTTTCTTATAATTTTCTATTGTAATGTACAAAATATATAAGTAATTATTATGTTTATTATAACTACGGATTGATATCATGGCAGTTGATCATTGATACGGTGCAGGCACCTTGGGATGGTTGGATAGATTGAAAAAACAGAACTAATTGATGCGTATTAATATTTATTGTATTGTGTTATGGAATGAAATGCATTATGACAAAAGCTGTTTGTGGTTCATGGAGATTGAAATGTATATTTTTAACTAAAATATAACAAAATGATTATTTTTTGTTGGTTTTATTTTATATTTTTGTATGGCATTTTAATACATGAAAAAAAGTTAATAAAATTTATCTGAAAATTAAAAAAAATATATTAAAAAATTGCCATTTGTACATAAATAATAATAAAAATTTGTATTAAATAAATATTATTGTATAAAATATTATTGTGAATGTAAAATAAACTATTATATCATAAATATTTAACATAATAAGCAATTAAATCATGTAATACTCTGTATGTATTACATACCATTATGGAAAAGTTAAAATAATATTTTGATACACATTTTTTTAAATAAAAATAAATAATGTAATTTTAAATGTAGTTATGTAAATATAAAAATGTATTTACTAATACATAAATACAGTTATTTATTTATTAAATTACCGTTCTTTTTTATTTATCTTTTATTTATTTTTTTTTTTTTTACTATCCTGGTGAGCAAATTTTTAAGTTAATTTTTTTTTATTCTTTTGGATAAAGATATTATGATATTTCCAAGGGCAGTACAAACAAAAAATAACAATAAAAGATTAGATTATTTTTTGATAGTGAAATATAATTTTAAAATGAAAATGGTAATAAAATATTTATGTGTTTTATTATGAAATATATTACTGTTGTTATGACAATAATATATGAAATATTAAAGTACATATTTAAAATATAATTTTTATGTTACACAAATGACAAACTTTATTAAGGAATAATTATATGTATTACCATAAAAATAATATTAAAAATATTATTATTTTTACATTGTGAATTATGTTGCATGTTTTGTAAATATAATTATATAAAATAATAAAAAAAAACCATTAAAGTTATTTATTTTTTTTATTGTTTTGTTTGTTTTTCTTTTTTTTTATTGTACTGAACTGTCAATAATCGTAATAGATACAGATGCCTTGGACCTTAATGCTAAGTAGCATCAAGGGCCAATCCTTGAAGACTTTGGTATCAGATTGTTTAGCCCAGTTACATAATTATATGAGTTTCTCAACTTTAAAATGTTCTGTAATTTTTTTTTTTATTTAGTTCAGGTAGTATATTAAGATTACAGTGGTTATTAAAATTATGAAATTATGGTTATCTGTTATATAAATACCACTTTGAAATATTTTTCTTCCTCAAAGTATGGAATATTTTATGTATATTTACCTATTTATATACCTATGTTTTTTTTTTTTAAACAGTAAGTATAAGTATACAGCTCTGAAGCTTTATTTACTAGTAAGCTATACGTCATTCCAAATAAATCAGCAATTACCTGATAATGTAGAAAAAACTGACTGAACTGAATATTGTTAGTGTTTATATAATAAAAAAAATTTAACAAACAATAACAAAGTTAGAGCTACAATGCCCTCTCTTATACTTTAACATTTTCTACCTTAACCTACTTAAAAGTCTTAAGTATAAGATGATATATTTGGGTTAGGAAAAATGCTCCTTATATTCCCTGGGTAAATAACTTAAGGATCACATAACTCCGGTTATGTTAATTAAATCTAACAACTCTTGAATGCTTTTGAAAGATGACATATCACTGAATATTTAGAAAGATTATAATTAAATTAGTTGATTTATTTATTGGTTATTACATCTTGAAAATAAGTGAAAATAAATTTAAAATTTAAAACATTATGAAATTTTATTACAAAAAAGGTTGTAATAATGCAAGGTGCAAAAGGTTGTAGCCCGAATGCAATTCAGGCCGCTAAAATAAAGTATGATGTTTTTAGACGTGATACATATGCCACAAAGCTGGTTCAAGTGTTTTCAGTTAGGAAATTTTTAAGTTAATGATTAATTTTACTTTGGTTAACCAGTGACTGAAAAAGTCAATGAAATCGTGGAAAAAATCCAAGCAAGACTAGGAAATTAGCAGTCATGATATTAGTAATGAACTAAACATCGATCATAAAACAGTTTTAAACTGTTTAAAGAAGATTAATTAATTACAACAACAACAAAAAAAATCTCAGTTTTGAGTGCCAGGAAAAATTATTAACAAAAAATTTAATAGATCAAATTTCCATCTGCAAATCGTTGCTTAAGTAACATAAATATAAATATAAATAATATTTATATAAATATAAACATAGATTATAAATTCAAATTAATATTAAATATAAATTTATAACCACTAATTACAGGAGATGAAAAATTTATCATGGTCAAATAATTGATTCTAACCTCTGTTGTCAACAACTTTAAATATTACACCAAGCAATCAAAATAAAATTACCAGAATTGATCAATAGTTAGGGTGTTGTCTTCTATCATGATAATACCAGTCTCCACACATCTTTGGTGATCTGTCAAAAATTTTGAGAGTGTGACTAGAACGTTTTGATGAATCTGCCATTCAGTCCAGACTTAGTCCCTACAGAAGTCCCTACAGAACTCTCTTAAGAGTATAGGCTTCAAAAGAGGTCTGTGAAAATCACAGTTTTTCATCCATAAAATACAGAAATTCTTCTGTGACATTCAAAAATGGTGAAAGTTGGTCGATCAAAACAGCACATAATTGGTTTTAATAAACTTCAATTGAAATTTAAAAAAAAAAAAAAAATTTGTTTTACTGTTATATTAAAATAAAAAGACCTTTTTTTTGTCACCTTATTTGGCAGCATTTGTATAAGCTGAACCAGCATATAAAATGTATATATGTATGTATAGAAGGTTATATTTTTAAGAAATTATTTTATATTAAGAAAAACCACTTTGAAATGACTACTCATGCTGGAGTTAAGAAGTAAATGAATTACTCTTATCTAATATTTCTTTTAAGAAAGAAAGTAAGGTGTATTACAAATAATAATATTATCATTTCAAATACAAAATTATATTAAAATACTCTATACATCATAAATATATTGTGAGCTGTAATTTCTATGAATTTTTCAGAGACAAAAAGAAACAAAATTAGAAAAGTTATACTTAAAATAACATGACAAGTTTAAATATAACTAATTTTTGAATCTATTACATTTTTTAATTAAAACAGACTTAGCTCTAAGGCTGGGAGCCTAGATACAGGCAACAGGGTGCAGATGGGAAAATGGCCATCAGTATGATGGATAACTGTGAATAGAGTGTTCCAATAAAACTAAAATGGTTGCAAATAAGCAGTTGTAAACATGCAGCAGATGTGGTAGATAATTTACGGGTAATTTTGGATGGTTTGGTTTTTTTTTGTTCTTCTAAGTAAAAAACACTCTGGCATTATCAATGCCTTAACACAATGTATATGTTTATGTTAAGAAATCACAATTAAAAACAAAAACATCTTTAAAAACAATTAAAATACATTAAAATAAAACACAAAGATATATCACATAATATATCTGATTAAGATAATAAAGTTACCATCTGCTTTACAGCAAATGGCATTCATCTATATTAAAAAAAAAAAATACATGTTAATACTTTTAAGATGTTTTATTTTTCAATACAAAAGTACAGATATAAAAAAGTTCACAATCAGAGCAGTGTCATAAAAAATCAGATATAAAACTCACTTTTTTCTTTTTTTTTTTTAAGAGAATTAGATTAGAATTACAAAATATTACACTGAACTGGACACACATACACATAAATATGAGAGATACAAGGACATAAACCTTCACTATAAAAGTAGTTAGTAGTGTGGTTAAAATATAAACTTAATTGTTACATAATTTGAATAACCATTAAAAAATTTCACTTAAAAATTAGAATATCTTTAAATTAATGTCCTGACAAAGCAGTTACTGATGGATAGTGACATCTTATTTCTTGACAACGATCTTTGTCAATGTACAGTGACTTTAATTTAATTTGAACTTCACGTTCTAAATCACCTCTTGCAAGTTGTAATCCAACTAAAGCTTGTTCAGCTTGTTGTAGTTGTTGTTTTAATGTACTCGCATGTTCTGCTGTTGACTTTACTTCATCAATCAAACTGAAAAAAATTTAGTTAAAAGTTATTATTTTGTTAAAAGTGTATAATTTTAATATTTTTTATTAAATTTATTATTTTTTGTTGGTATTTCTATGACAGTCGGCCATGAAAATTAAATAAAACTACATTTGAAACTAATTTTATTAAATACAGTGTTGAAAACTCATAATTGTTTCAATTGTGTTTGTGGCAAACTTCAGAAACTGGTTCTGCTGATTTTCAGTATAGTACAGTTGATGTTTCTGCTAGAATTTTTCTTGAGTTACATGTTTGGATCAGGATTGATAAGTTTGTAAGTAAGTATAACTGTTTAAAAATCTAATGAATTTATAGGGAGTGGTATCTTTCCCTTTATGCTTAGGACTGGCAGAATATTGATTTTTCAAACCTGGACTGGGCTCTATTCTGCTCAGGTCATCTTTGTGGATGGTGACCTCAGTCTTATGGCTCTACAAGCCAGAAATAAGTAGCATCAGTCCAAAAGAAGACTGATTATATCTGTAGTCCACGGTCCTCTACACTATGCCAGCCTGGGACAAGCTGGAAGAGATTGGACATCTGTGTGAGATTTCAGCCTACCAGACGGTGTCCTATGAGGTGGCATTCCTTCTGGCGGGACCTATTGGCTGCAGCGAGAGTTGACAGTACAGAACCTGGACAAGAATGAGACTAAGCAGAAGATGTTGAGGTGCTGGCAGAGGATTTGGGATACCTCTTGTAAAGGCCACTGGACCAGGGGGCTAATATCGAATGTGAGAGGCTGGATAGAGAGCGAGGTGGAAAAGAACTCAACTACTTCCTCATCGGTGATGGTTGTTTCAACTGCTACCTGTTTGACGGAGAAGAAGGACAACGTGTGAATGCTTCTACTGTGAAGAGGAGGTGGAGTCAGTCAGTGGAACACGTTGCGTTCGAGTGCCCCAGCTGGAAGCCAAGAAGGAGGGGCCTGGTTGCTAAGTTGGCCTGAAAACGCCAGATAACATTGTTTAATGATGAGTGAGTGGTGAACGGTCATGAGGACTCATCTCCAAGTTTTTCAGGAAGATCTTAAAGGATAAGCTGAAGGAAGAAGACAGTTTCATGCAACATTAGTAGGCTCATATTTTCTTTAGTTGTGGTTGCCATTGTGTTTTGTGTGCGTGCGAATGCGTGTGTGTGAGAGAGAGAGATAGAGAGGGAGAGGGAGAGATCGGAGCGTTGCTCCGGGTTAGTGTCGCCTGTTCCCTTTCTCCCGCCTCCCTCGTGTACGGGCCTCGGTTGCGTCAAATTCCCGATTTTATTATTAAACATTATATACAACATGATAATACTATTAACATATTCAATACAATGTATCATAAATTTATAAACTCGCCGTGCAGTTAGGGCCAATTGCACGGTATGCAGCGCGTTATCCCGTGCAATAATACGGCGCGAGATTGCGATGGTTGCGAGAGGTGGGGCCGTACGGCGGGTGCTCTGTGCACTCTCCTGGAGAATATGTGTGTTAGTCTGGCTGTTGGAAGTGTTGTTTGTTGAGTGAGTTTGTTCTGTTATGTCTGGATGCCCGCGCTTCCTGATGTTATGTCTAAAGACAAAGACAGGATCCAGGGAGAGTGGACAAGGAGAGGTGGTTTAATCGGTAGGAATCCGGCACGTCCGGCGATAAGGGTCTCCGGATGTCTTAAGTACGATTCCATCTCCTCCTAAGCAAATGCCTGTATTGCTCCACCTTGGCGAAAAGAAGGGAAAAGTATCTTAAAGCATATCAGATGACCCTAGGCTTACGGGTTTACTGGTACGCCCAAAACTAATCCACCCGTAACAATAATTCCTTGTCATTTTCATCTAGCCTATTTCAAAGGAGAGTCGACCTTCTCCTTTTGAACAAGCCAAATGCATGTTCTTGTCTACTCAAACCCTCATTTACATGTACTATACTATTATTGTATATTTACATATTTCATTATATATACGGTTTATACAAAATTCAAATACGATAAGATGTAGTCCTCTTTTATGATTTTTGCTGAATGAATATGCATTACAACCACATACAGTCCTGATTGGATAAGCTGAATCAGATACATCAAAGATATCTGGATTATCCATAAATCACTCGCTTATTTTACAATGATAAATTTATTGCACTTTTGAAAGAATTTATTAAAAAAACAATTTTTTTCTCTCTAGGCTGCATTAATTTAAAGGCTGATGTGAGCGAATGATTCGTATGTAACACGATATCGACTTCCCCACAATTTTCAACAATACTTTCACGGTCGCCAATTATCGTGAAAAGATGATTGGAACAAAAAATATATGAAACAATTTTAAACTTCGCGGAACATAACGGCATCGGAACACGTCACATCAATAATGAACCAATCCACATATTCACCTTTTCCTTCTAAGTCCATGTATTCAGTTTGTCTACGGGAACACTCTGCTGCTTCAGCTTTCATACGTTGACCACGTTGCTGCTGTTCTTCATGCCACTGCTGAGTTGTATTATCATTATTATTACCACTACTACCTTTTTCATCTTCATTTGATTTGCTCGTATTTACTACTTCAACAGATTCATTAGATTCACGGTCAACATTATTGTCATCTGACTTTTCACTAACATTATAATCTGTAACAATTTGTTCAGATTCACCTTCAACATCCAGTTCAGTTATTTCATTTCAATTTTTGACATTTTCATTATCCTCTGTACATTTATCTTCTTTTAATTCCCCATTGTCATCATTCAAAATAACTTCACATGATTTTACCTCTTCAGCAGACCTAATACCTTCTGTATTCCTGATGACTGCTTCATCACTACTCTGCCTAGGTATCACTTTACTGCTTCTCAAAACCATCACATCACTTATTTCACTAGCTTCACTACCACACTGTATATGAGGCGATACAGATGGCTGTGATTCAATATCTTCTAATGAATTTATTGCTTTTCTTTTATCATTCGGAGTAGAACTTTTATCTTCTTGACTGTTGCTTGTTTCAGAAAAAACCTGATGACGCTAATGTAATTTTACTTCTAGTATCATGTTTAACCGGAGTCGACCGATTTAAAACTTCGTGTTCTATAGAATTATTAATTTTTTTAAGGCTTCTTCTGTTTGTCTTAATTCACTCTTTAAATCGTTACTTTGTATTGTAATTTGAGCTGTAATTTCGTTTCTATTTTGTTCATATTGGGTCGTAATTTCATTTAGAAGTTGTTCTTTCATTTCATTTCGATTTTTAATAATATCGTTCATAAAATTGTTTCGATTTTTAATAAATTTTTTTTTTATTTTTAATGATATGGTTAGTTTGTACTGTAATTTGAGCTGTACTTTCATTTTGTTTTTTAAAAAAATCGTTAAAAAGAGTTAATAATGATTGCAAGCTTTTGGGTAGGATCTCCGTGGATCGTGAAAGTTCCGAAATTTCTCCACCGACAAATACTGCCTCGTCCGGGTTTCCGTTTTCCGCCAAAATTGATTCCCTGAGACGGAGAAAAAAATCTGCCATCGTTCCTGTAGTCTGTAACTGACTCTGTAGAAGTACTTGTTCCAATTCCGATTTAGTTATGTCATTAATTTTCTTCATTTTCGTCGTATTTTATTTCTTCAAAGTCTTTAACAACTTAAATCCTCTCCTTAAATCCTTAAAGTCCTTAAATCCTGTGCTTAAGTCCTGTCACGGTCGCCAATTTTAGTGTGACGATGATTCGTAAATAACCAACACGAAGTCCAACTTCCTCATAATAATTTATTTAACACAACAAACAAACATTTACAACTCTTAACAAAATCTATATGAAACAATTTTAAACTTCGCGGAGCATAACGGCAGCGAAACATTTCATACGAATGAACCAATCAACGGGTCGCTCGACCCGTTATATACTATTGTTCTCTAGCGTTTGTTATATTCTAGCGTTTTCCAGTACGCTATAAAATTCTGTTTGCTTCTATTACAAATATCTTCATTATTTATAAATACAATTAATTCCAACCAATATAAATGGTTACATTAATTACCAAACTAGACTTTATCAATGTAAATTGCCAAAAAAATTCATTCTTCAGTAAAAATAATACTTCAAACAAAACTATAACTGTACTGCTTCTAGTAGAATCTTGTACTCTCTATGAGTTTTTAGCACGTTCGAAATCTGACCACACATAATAAAGAATGAATTATTTAAATACTATTAACATACAAATGAAATAATATTAACAAAAGATTATTATTAAATATAGAAATGAAATAATATCAACAAAATATTATTAACAAAATACCATTTTCGTAAATATTATTAACATAACAATTTAACAATGTTTATCATTTTAATTAGTTATAAATTTATTTTGTGGACTCCAATATACATAGGGAATTATAATAATTTTTATAAAAACCTTGTACTACAACAAGGCTATAATTTTTCTGTTAAAAAATAATTTTAATAGATAGATACATACATAGAATTAAAAAATAAAAAATAAAGCGTTTACTGTATGTAGTAAAAAGTAGTAAAGAAGCATATCATCGACTGTATATCAAAAAATAATATTTTCCTTGAAAGTCATTTTATTAGAAGAAATAAAAATAAAAACAAAATCTGATCCTCATAAAATTTTAAAATATAGAAATATTATTAAAATATTATAAAATATAATTCTAATAAAATACATCTAAATTATTTTTTTTAATACTGGTATTTTGTTTATGACAGAAGATACAGAAAGGAACAATCCACTGGCTATCATTTTAATTGACAGTCATCATATTTAAATTGTACCAAATAAAACTATAGTTATGAAATAACAGATGTAGTTATGAAATAAAGAAGTAAACATATGATTTTTGATTCAGTCTACACTAATAATAATGGTTATTTGTAAATAATATTATGAAAGTTAATTTTTCTTTAAATCCAGATATATCCATTCAGTTGCAGTAAAAGTTAGTATTACCTTAAATATTTAATTTCTATAGTAAATATGTACTTTTTTCTGTTTTTATCAGAATTTCCAGTAACACAAATCTTAATGCAAACCTAGAAATTCCATTATTTTGCAGGATAATGCTCAATAATAATAACAATAATCCAACCCAACGTCCATGCAATAACATCTAGCGTCACGTCTGGAACGAGCAACGACATAGTACTTCGGTACTTCAATTTACGTCGGCCAACAGGTCATTTTGCTCAGGAGTTCCCTGTGGAGTACGGAATTAGCGGTTCCGAGCTGTCTGGATTAACTGATTCCGGTAGATCTTCTCGGTTTCGCTGTTTACAGCGGTGACGGTAAACGTGATTATTACCTGTTTTTTTCCGACGCTAATCGAGTGCGAACGAGGAGAGCTCATCCCTCATCTCGGTTGTGGAGCTTGTTCTGTTGAAGTCTTGCATCGACTAGCGTTAGTCAGTCACACCGGCCCTTGGCAGGGATTGTCCCATTAGTAAGGGTAACGAACGGAGCCCTTACTGGTACTTGCGGGTCCTGAGATGTCGGTATCAGAGTTAGGCAGTACCTGACTCCCTGGGCCGGGTTAAATTTCTGGGAGGCGGCTGACTAGAAGAAGCCAGGCGGGATCTCTGATTCGGGTCACACCCACTGTCTCTCCGCGTGCAACTTATGACTGATGATATTATAGATTTATGGAAGTATCTACACCCAGATCTTCTGTGGCAGAGGGTTCACGTAAAAACCTTCGTCCAGAAGAACTTTTGTCTTCGGAAGCTAAGAGAAGGAAGAGTATTGAATTCAGTGAAACAGAGAACAAATGAACAAGTCTCTACTCCTTAAATACTTATAAGAGAATTGTGTGCGGAGACCTACTAAACTGCACAGAAGAAGAAATCATTGAAGAGCTTCATCCACAAGGAGTCGTTGCATATCGAAAATTGAACACACGACGCAATGGAAAAGTTGTACCTTCGCGTCGCAAGTCCTGACGTTAACCGACCCAAGTGTCTGGAGAAGATGTAAGCTGATTTTCATCGAATAGATGGTCATCTATTTATCCCAACTCCGTGGTGATGTTTTGGGTGCCAGAATTTTAGGCACACAGCAGCGCGATGTTCAGGAAAGCAGATCTGTGCATGTGGTGAGTCGTTACACTTTGATGAATCGTACAGGAATCCACCCGTGTGCGTCAATTGCTGTGGACACCACTCGAAAAGATCATGTAACTGTCCAATTTATAAACAAGAAGAAGCAATGCAGGAAATGAAGAAGGTCAGCTCGTACCGAAGGTCAGCTATTATGATGCGAAGAAAATTGTGACTAGTAATTCCCCGAAAACTTTTTCCTATGCTCAGATTGCTGCAGCTTCTTTAAAACAGGAGACATGACATCTGAACTAACACTATTAGCAAAATAGTCAAACGTATCAAGATTTGTTTTACCGAGATTTTTTGCGTACGAATACATAAGCATATACATACATATACAGCAAATTTCGATATAAATGGTGAGAGGGGCAGCGGAATAGCAGTGGCAACTTTCTCGAAGAAACCTTCATGTCGACGACACGACGACAATTGAGTTTACCAAGAGTGGTAACCAAGGCAGCTAATACGGTACCAAAATTTGAGTGCTAATATACGCATACATCAAATTTTGGTATAAATGGTGAGGGAGACTCGTCTTTTCTGTTTTTGTTAAGTTGGTAATGCTGGGAGAGAGAGAGAGACAGACATACAGAGAGGGAAATTACTATCTACAAAGTGATGTCGTTCAATCTCTGTGATCACTTTGCACAGTAAACATTGCGCTCGAAGATGGAGCTTATAAAAAAGTAGATGTTAAGTCGGTAACAGACATTTTTCACCCGCTTGTTTCAAATTAAAATACAGTTATTTATACATTGTCGATTTAACCGTTCACTTGTTCGATAAAACCAGTGATACTCTAATAACAGAAATCAAGTCTCATACAACCAATTACAAAAAGTTTTACTTTGATTTAGAATGTGGGTAAAATACGATTAGTCTTATCGGTGATAGAGAAATAGTTTTTTCTGGTTTCCAAGGTGATGAGAATGATGAAAGAGTAAAGGCATTCAAACTAAACGATTCGCTGAATATATCGTTGGACACTGTGACGTTAAACAAGCTTAATAGGTCTTGTCTAAAAAATAATGTACTCGTTCAGTTATGAACGAACAATACAGTTTACGCTGCAGATAAAAAAAAATTACCATCTCGCGTTGCGTGTTATGGTGGTTGTGGTGGGTGGTGGTTGTGTAGAAAAATATGTGATGAAACACCACTGTAATACGCTGCTAGTCGCATATAATACCGATGAAGATTCAAATATAATTTATCTTCAATCCGATAATATGAAAAAAGGTTTTCTTCCGATCGCCTCTTTTATTTTATCATGTACAGACACAGTGGTCGACCTGAGATTATACAAGACTACACTTCATTCGCATTCATGCACATCATCCTCATTCATCCTTTTTTTTTTTTTTTTTTTTTTTTTTGGAACCACAATTAAGTATAACTTCAGAGGGATGAGATGAATGAATTGTAGCGTGTGTGAAAAATGCCATGCCTGAC
>JAAAKQ030331821.1:6741-21148 GCA_010016005.3 Zanna intricata
TAGACAAAGAGGGATGGATAGCGTGTGTTGTATATGTAAGAGGGTGGGAGAGCAAAGCGTGAGTAAGAGACGCCCTGTAGTTCCTCAATGAGTGACTGACTCCGCGTACTTCGTGGTTGCAGTAGTGTGTCAGCCGCTTCAGTTCGGTGATGATGGTCTTGCACGCTCTCCTGTTGCTCCTTCTGGCGTACGCCACCGGAACGCATCAAGAGGATTACGATTTAGATGAACAATTTGATATATCTACAGTGAGCGTCAGTAGATATTTTAATTAAAATATTTTTCGCGCTAACTTATTTCTATGTATAATTTTTTTAATATCATTTTTTTTATAATTTTATTATTATTTTTATTTATAAAATACTTTTACTTAAACAATTATTTTTCAGTTAAAATAATTTTTTTTTTTTTAGTCGTGATTAAAATATTAATGTCTGACAGTGTTTTTAATTGTCTTTAAAATCTTTTATATTAGTTTAAAAAATAATATTTATTTATTCTTTCAATAATATATTAATAGAATCTTAAGATTTTTAAAAAGAATAATAAATAAATCTCAATATCGGTTATTATTGTAGAGTTAAAAATATATTAAGAAAACTTAGAATGAGTCAGATTTGATTTAATGCTAATTTAGATTATTCTGTTAATTAGGAGTTTATTTTTAATCTTAACTGTTTTTTTTATGGTTTATAGTTGTAAATTTTAAAAGAATTAAGAAAACTCTTATCTTTTAGAGTTTTTAACAATATTGTCTCTTAATAATTGCTCGTACAATATTGTTGAGAATGTCATACGTTTTAAAATAAAGAGCATAAGAAATCGTATTAATAATATTACAAATTTTATAAAAAATTTATTGCATACAATAAGTTCTTTTTTTTTTCTTCGTAATTTTTTTTTTCTTCGTAAGTAGTTAAATTATGCTATGTTGCGCCGCGTGTCTGGTCTTACTAATGCAAAAGGTTTTTTAAATGATTATTTTTATTTTTTGTTTTATTTGAAATTATTAGTCAGTTGAATTATTAAATTCAAAGTTTTGACTTTTTTAATTTTCAGTGTAAAGACCTCTTGGAGGTCTCCTTCTTAGTAATTTTAAATAAACACACTGTAAGTATATAAAGATATTGAAATATTTTTCTACATTAAATACGTTAAGATTTAATCTTTCCCTTTTTTAATAATAATACTTATACATTTTATTACAGTATTTATAAGTGATAAACTTGTAGATGATTCTCTTATGAGTGAATCTGTTGTATTGAGATGTAATAATGTTGTTGTATATATTGTTATTAAATAGTCTGATAGCAGTGAAAATACACGTTAAAACAAGTCTTCAGTATTTTAAATTATTTGTTATCAGTCGGCATGTATGCTAAAAAGCTGCGCGGGCGGGCGGTCGGTCGGGTGAGCAAATGCAATTACTGCTACTAGCTTGTAAGATCTGACGCAGCTGCAACGTAAGTGTAAATGTACCGGTAAACATGTAGTCTGGAATAGACTCGGGTCTACCACTCCTGAGATGAGATGAATGGTTAATTGAAATCCATCCACCAAAAAATACCGGTATCCGCAATCTAAAATTCAAATTCTTATAAAAATAACGGCCTTTACAAGGATTCGAACCTTAGAACTCTCGACTTTGAATATCACCTGATTTTGATCATTAGAATAGTAGTTTTAATTACTACTAATTCCTGAAGGGTTTTATAATGCGGTATACACTAAAATTATATTTACTTGATAAGTAATGTAAAATTTTAATAAAAATAATTAGCTTGTTCCATGAGCCGGCCTCCTTGGCGCGAGTGGTAGCGTCTCGGACTTTTATCCGGAAGTCCCGGGTCGAATCCCGGTCAGGCATGGCATTTTTCACACACGCTACAATTCATTCATCTCATCTCTCTGAAGATATACTTAATTGTGGTTCCGGAGTTTAAACAAAAAAAAAAAATGATCAAATAATTGTCATTAGTTTTTTAACTAGTAAACAACAGTCTATACGACATACGAAAAAATAAAATATATAACAAGCATAATATAAAATATTATACAAATGAAGTATAAAATTAAAAAAATTATAAATTTATAATACAAAAAAAAAAAAAAAATTATTTTTTTACAATAATTATGGTTTGTAATTGCAACTTAATTTGATATATAGCTATGCATTGGTAGACCTAACTTCAAAATTTCATTTTTTATTTTTAACTGTCATCTAGTAAGCTACTTGTAAAAAATTTCAAATGAAAATACGAATTTAGTTTTTTTACAAATTTTTGTATTATTAGATTTGAAATTTTGCACACTACAATTCATTTCAAAGCACTGAACTATATCCCAAATTATAAAATTCGTGAAAAAAGTGGTTGGTATTATTTTCAGTTGTTACGACAGTTTTTATTAGCATTTTTATTAAAAGAGACATATTCAAAGATTTAAATTCGTAAATGAATAAAAGCCGAAAAAGGACTAATTAGTTACAGTTTCTTATTATACTCGGCATATCATTGGGAATTTCTTTAAAATAAAAAGCAAGTGTAATTGTACTAATCAATTAACTTTTAGGAAAGATTGTATTATATAAAAAAATCTGTTGTGGACACTACATGACTTCCTTGTACGAAAATCCAGTTTTATATATATATATATATATATGTATATATATATATATATTACATAAAATTTTATTTCAGTAATAACTTTTGATTTTTGTTATAATTCAATAATAATAAAAACAATATTTTGTAATGAACACGAGTAAATTATTAATAAATCAATATATTTAAATAAAAAATAAAAAAAGGAAATTAAGTCTGAATATGAACCAATATGCCTTCTCTTTGATCCAAATATTTCATAAATAAAGATATTAACTATGGAACTAATAAAAATAAGTACTATAACGATACATCGTTGAAAATCTATTAATGTGGGCTTATTACTGAAGTTAAGAAAAAGTTCAAGATCCAAATGTTTTGGAATATTTTGGCTTTTTTGGACGCAGTTGATTACAATCAACAAGAGGAGGTGCACAACTAGATGTTACAACAATCCTAAATCCAAAAGTTCAACATCCCACTGCTAATCGTTTTTGAGTTTTACGAGATACGTACGTATCTAGACATCACTATATCTAGACTTATATAAGTTTCAGTATCTGTACGATACGTCTATATATGACGTCACGCCGAAACTAGTCAAAATGGATTCAAGGATTGTGAAAAAGGATATTTCCATTGAATACTTCCTTTTGTAACCTCCTTAATCACAATACTTCTTTTCTTCCTTTACTTCATAAAAAGAAGTAGTAACTTACTTTTTTAGTTGTCTTGCGAGACAGATCGCGTTATAAAAAATAACTGTTAGGCTGTTGAATTATCAAGTTAAAAGTTTTGAATCTTCATAAAAAAGAATTCCTTAGTCACAGAGTAGTCTCCTTTTTTGCATTTCACATTTAATCTTATTGTAATAATTTTTCACAAAGGTATATAGATTTATTAAAACTTGAAAACAAAATGCTTCTATATCGCCAAAAAAAATTTAAAATAAAACAAGTAAAAACAAAAGGAAAAAGCGTAATAAATTTTCCTTTCCAAATAATTTAAAATCCAGTCAGTCGAGAGTCGGTGAACGGAGATTTTACTCTCCTGTTAAAGAAACCAACATTATCGCAAAAGGTTCAATTTCATTGCATCGTGATCCGCTAGGGGAACATACCCTCCAACAACCCGCTCCATACCTAGCTGTGATGGGTTTTACAGAATGTCATCTTTTAAATCTCTTTGTCTGTCATCTTTTAAATATGTCTGTCATCTTTTAAATCTTTGTAAATTGTCTGTCATCTTTTAAATATGACCTCTCTGTCGCCTCGGCCCAGGATACCACCGATGCGAATGCCACAAGCGACATTCCCATCACTGTAACTATTAGTAAAAATAACAAAAACTCATCTATAGTCTCAAGCGACGACTATATTTCAATTTTAGTACATCCGGGCACGACTTTATAGGTGGACATCACAACCTGAAGCTCCTCTGCTTTCCTTAAGTCACGAGTCTTTACCGACCGCAATCATCATCGTAGGATGGAAATTGTACAGTAAGACCACGAAAATGCATTTTAGAAATCAGTTTTCTCTAGACTGCTCCAGTTTTATCATTGATGTCGTCTCTCTTCGTAATTCCAATTCAAGCACCTGTTAAATGACGGTGATGGTGTAAGCATAATGTGGTGTTAACCGATTGGAAGTGGTGGTTAACCCAAAGTATCTTATTGATGTAGAGATAGTCTTGCTCCTCAAAATGTACAAAATATTAAATCGTATTTTATATCTGGGATCTTATATTGTCCGTTAGGTAACTACGTCTTAATGGCATAGATTTGGAATAGACCGACCAATCATGTATCTTGTCGATATCTGTAGCACAACAAAAAACCACTATAATTATTCACCTATGCAAGAAGTTTGAGAACGTTAACAAATAGCAAGACCGAGAATACCTTTCCCATCATTATCAATCAATAAAAACATTAAGTAACAATCTGGCAAGATGTGAGCCTTTTCGGAACCCCAGATGCTGCCACATATCATTTTGAAACTTCTCCTGCGATCTTGACTTGGAAAGACCTGTTGTTCAGGTAGGAATGTAACCAGATTTCCTTAAGTGAAAATCTGGGAAATCAAGGAATTACTGATAGCATCAGTAATTCCATTCACAGCCAACTTATCCATTAGTATATCGAATAATAGTATACTACGGCTACCCAAACATCTTATCTTTCTGGTTCGTACTGTAGATCTTCGGCTCGTAAAACTACGTCGGCGCGGATCAATAGCAATCCCATAAAGGTACACAAACAATTTTACGTGTAAGAGCTTTGCAATCGAATTCAGTACAGTAATTTTTTGGCGACTTACATGATGTAAAAATTACTTTAAAAATGTCATTCCTTTTTTCTTAACTTGTAATCATATATTAAGTAAAATATTAAAAAGTGAAATCAAAATTAAAATCATTTTTACTTCCTTGTACGAAGTAAAGGAAGTATTGTGATGGCGAAAGATTTCTGTTTTCAGATTTCAACGGAAATATCCATTTTGACCATCCCTGAATCCAACTAGTTTCGGCGTGACGTCTGTACGTACGTACGTTTGTGCGTATATATCTCTCATAACTGAAAAACCATTAGCGGTAGGATGCAAAAATTTTGGATTTAGAATTGTAACATTAGTTATGCTCCTACCCTTTTGATTGCAATCGACTGGACCAAAAGTGTCCGAAAAGACACAAAAGTGTGCACCAAAAGACTTTTTCTTAACTGCAGTAATAAGCTCTCATTGAGAGATATCGTAAGTGGTACTTATTTTCATTGGTTTCAGAGTTATAACCAAATAAAATTTTGATTAATAAAATACCTGGATCTTAACAAGAGGGATAGCACATCTGTTAAAATCAAACTTCTTTCTTTTTTTTTTAACTTTTTGAAAATTTTTAAATTATATTGATTTATTAATAAAATTATATTAACTTCTGATAGAAAAAAATTTGTAATAAATAGTAACAAAAAAATAAAAAAATATCGGAAGGTATTAATGAAAAAAACTTTTATGTACTTTTTATTAATAAAATATGTGTATGTAATTTAATAGGCATACAAGGAATTAATGTTTTGTTCACATAGAATATTATATATTATATTTCACAAAATTAAAATTCATGAAATACCAGTAAACAAGAGAAAACAAAAAAAAAAAAAAAAAGAAGAGAACCACATCTGTGGGCTAATATTTTATTATTTTTTCTTTTTTGTCTTGAAGAACAATTATTAATATAAATGAAGTGCACAAGTTAATTTTAAATGTTACTATCAGCTATTAAGATTAAAATTAAATTTTTCCTTAGATGTTAATAAATGTAACTTGACAATAGTAATTGTCAATGACAGAAAAAATTAAACACATTCCATAAAAATATGGTCGCAGTAATCGTTAATTTTCTGATATATAGTTTAGGATGTTTTACAAACAATAAAAAATAACGACAAAGGAACAATAAAAATTCTACTATAAAAAAAGAGGCAGTAATTGAGTATAAATAGAGAAGGCTCTCTAGTTCAAATTATTACTCAAACAACCTTACTTATAGTGTAGTATACAATCGAATTAAATTTAACTCATTAGAAAAATAAATATAAAAATGTATATAAAAAAAGAAAAATCCAACAAATTGACTTATTCCATGATTATCCAATATTTCAGTATTTATTATTAATGTAATAATTATTATTTACTGTTATTTTTTTTTTTAAGTTTAAAAAGAAAACTCAAAACATTAGCTACTGTTCGGTGGTATAGTTGGAGCGGATTTTCTTCGTCAAACTAATTCAATTACTATTTTATTGTAGAAATTACCTTACTAAATTTCAGCCACTGATATACGGGTTGAGTTGCAATTTTTCAGTATTCGCAAATTAGTTTTTTTTGTATCATCTCTGTAGTCGAAAGGATGTGAACATGCTGTAGTTGCCACATTTCCTTAATATCCTGAAACAACGGTATATACTCGTATTTCTGTACTTTCTCGCTAAGCTTTTCGTCCATTTGTTGTCGTTTCGTAACGAAATTTTAAACAGGATGTTTCTTTTGTTATTTTTCGATTTATATTTCTATTTGTCGTTATTTCTCTGTTCCAATACACTTTACTGTTTCGTTTTCTTTTGTCGGATCCGGTTCATATTTCGAGTAATTAGTTTTTAAGCGAGAGACTAGTCCGTACTTGATAACTATATTTGTTAACGCATGATCCTAACGAAGAGATTGTGTACATCCTCCTCCCGTTATGTAATTGATCGTCTCCTTACAATCGTTGCATCGTTAGTAGGTGTCTGTTTGCGTGTTATCTTTAATGATGTGCTTGAGTAATTTTTGGTTTTTGTAATATTTGGCGATTTTGTCCAGGCAGTTTTGTTCAAATCACAGGAGTTTCTGTGATTTGAAGTGCCGTTTCTGTATGGTTGGACCAATCTGGTTTGGATTTTTTAGTGTGGAAAAGATTTTTTTTTTTTTGACAAATCTCGATTTTCAGATTTCAACAGAAAATATCCGTTTTGACCATCCTTAATCCATTTTGACAAGCTTCGGCATGTCTTTTGTACGTATGTACATTCTCTCGCACAAATCAAACACGATTAGCCGTAAGATGTTGAAATTTTGTATTTAGGACTGTTTTAGCATCTAGTTGTGCACCTCCCTTTTAGACTGCAATCGATTGAACCAAAAGTGTCCAAATAAAGTCCGAAATCCCCAAAATTTTAATGTATTATTTTTTTCTCATTGAGAGCTTTTCAACGATTTATAATAGGTGGTACTTATTTTTATTGGTTTCAGAGTTATAGCTAAATTAAATTTTAATTAATGAAATATTTGAATCTTACAAAAGAAAGGCACATTTGGTGTCTTCATCTCCTTTTTATTTTTTTAATTTTAGTGAATGAATCCGTTATTATAAAAAAATTCTTAAAAATAAATAATTCAACAATAACAATTAGTGAAATAATGGCTTTTGTAATTTAATAGTAGGCATTACTACACATATACATATGTGTGTATATGTAATACATTTGGTGAAACATCTGATTATTTAATTAATTGAAAATTATAATTTAGAATCGTATTTTTGGATCTTCGTACAAGGTAGTCATGTAGTGTCCACATCAGATTTTTTTTAAATTTTACTTTATTACAATTTTTTTCTCGATAATTTCGTTGTACGGTGCTATCTTGTTACTTGTTTTAGTTGCATATAAGCTACGTATCAAAACTAAAACGTTTGAACTAAAACCGTATGTCAGGTCTCATAATAAAAAAAAATTTTCCTATATAAAACTTTTGTGAGTTTAATTTACGTTTTGGGTTTAAATATTTTTCACAAAACCTTTCCGAACGAGTAAATCTGTTGTTTTGGGTATCACAAAATATCATTAACTCCCTCCGCCTTCACTTTAAAAAAATATTACTTGGATAATTTAAAAAAGTTATTCTTGTTTAATTATTTTTAAACAACAAATCAAGCTTTTTCTGTTTAGAGGACTCCCTCTTTAAAGCAGGACAAAGCAGGGCACAGGATTCCCTACTTAAAACACGATATTTCTAAGGTAATTTTTTAAATTTGATTTTATCCGTCTCTATTCTTTTATTGAAAATGTACTTGAAGTCAACAAAAAAAAAAAAATCTTTTCATTTATAACTCTTAAATTTTTTTTTTTTTAAGAAATCCATTATATTACATTAATCACACAAAATAAATAAAATCTGTTCCGTCTGAAAACGAGGGAAATAGAAACCTTCATTAAAACTGTCAGATTTATTTCAAAGTTTACAGCTGTAATTTATTTCCAAATATTTAAAAAAAATCTCTACTTATTTTAAAAATGTTTCTTACATGTAGATACATTCTGGTTAAAAAAACATACGTGAATTATTGATGTCGATTAACAGAGGAATGAGCTATGCATATAAATATTATGCTAAATTTTTAATCTCACAATTATATCCTTCCAACTAATTTTGAAAAATTCAATTCAGTGGTTTATAATTTCCAAAACTATCTGGAGTTGTATATGAGTAAATTTTATGAAGATTGGTTACCTCGTTCTTAAGTTAAATCTATCTCTCTCATAATTGTGTTGTCATATATAACTATGTTTATATATACATAGTTTCCCGTTCAGCCTCCGGAACTAACCGTTAGGTTTTAACATCAGAGGATGAATGAGGATTCTACGCATGTATGTTAGATGTTAGTCTTATGGACCAGTCTCACACATATCAAAGATGTTCTCGTTCTTAACATTTTCATCACCAAATTCACACAGGTGGACACGAAAGTGTGCAAATTTTATATGACGAATGGGCGTAACCAGGACCAATTTTCCGGCTCTCAAAGTAGCTGAGTCCCAGCCGCCGGGTTAGTTAGTATTAACCCACCGGGTTGGTCTAATGGTTAACGCGACATCGCAAATCAGTTGATTTCGAAGTCGAGGGTTCTAAGATTCAAGTCCTAGTAAAGATAAAAATTTTTATATGAATTTGAATACTAGTTCGTGGATACCGGTGTTCTTTGGTGGTTGGGTTTCAATTAACCACACTTCTCAGGAGTGGTTGACCTGAGATTGTACAAGACTACACGTCATTCACATTCATACATATCATCCTCATTCATCCACTGAAGTAATACCTTACGGTAGTTCCGGTGGCTAAACAGAAAAAAGAGAGAGCCGCGTTCTTAAGTTATGCTCAGTTTAAGGTCGAAAAATAATTTCAACGGGTCAAGTTAAAGCGTGATTTGTTATGATGCCTCATCCGCAAGTTGGAATGTGGTTATTTCTTTACCTGCGGTTACATATTAGCAGCAAAATTGTTACATTTTTAAGTTATATTAATATATTATTTAAAAATTAACTTGTATACGACAGTAGTCAGCTTTAATACTCTACAGAGACACAGATAATTAAAGCATTAACAAAATTTTAAAAATAATTTGATGTGGTCTCCATATGACTTCCTTTATGCCTATTAAATTATCATATACACGTTTTTAAAAGTACATGAAATTTTATTTCATTAATAACTTCTGATTATTTTCATAATTTTTATATTATTGAATACATTTATCGTAATTGTTTTTACAATCTGAGGTTAATAATTAATAAATCAATAATACTTTTAAATTTAAAAAAAAGTTATGCCCTTCTTGTTGTGCCCTTCTCCCTACAAGATTCAAATATTTCATTAAATAAAATTTCATTTGGCTATAATTTTTGAATAAATGGAAATAAGAATCGAATGATATATCGTTGAAAAGCTCTCAATGAGGGCTTATTACTGCTAAGAAAAAGCCCAAAACCCAAATTTTGTTGGATTCAAAATGAATTCAAAAATGGAGTCAGAATGGATTCAGGTCAATCAAAATGGATAGTTCCGTTGAAATCTGAAAACCGAAATTTTTCGCTATTATACTTCCTTCATTTCTTACAAGGAAGTAAAAAATATGAACAAATGGATTATTTGGAGTAAATCTTTTGAAAATCTCAACGTATTCATTGAGTTAACAAAATAACAATGTTTCTTATATTGTCACCAAATACTAGTTTGCACCAAAAACAGAGTAAATAAAACGGATAGAACTGGCAGGAAGTAGAAGAGTTTTAATACTTAGGAAGTAAAATAATGAATGATGGAAAAAGCAAAAAGGAAATAGTGAGCAGAATACATCAGGCAAATACTGCCTTTTACAAAGAGAAAAATTTATTTACATCAAATAATATTAGCCATGAGTTGAGAAAGAATTTAATAAGAACATTTGTGTGGAGTATTGCATTATATGGTAGTGAGTCATGGACAATTGGTGTGGCTGAAAAAAGGAGGCTTTCGGGTTTTGAAGCGTGGTGTTACAGAAGGATACTGAAGATAAGTTGGAGAGAAAAAGTATCAAATGAAGAGGTACTTAGGAGAGCTAATGATAAGAAAAGCTTGCTTAAACAATTGAAAAGAAGAGTGCAACTAGTAGGACATATTCAATAAGGCCTAGTTAAAAGGATAATAGGAATGGTGGTGGGGAAAAATTGTAGAGGAGAAGACCATATTTAGAGTACATAAAACAGATAATGGATGATATGAACTGTAATTCGTACTGGGAATTAAGAGAAAAGCTGATAAGAGAGAAGAATGGAGAGCTACTGCCAACAACCAGAAAGAAGAAGAATTTACAGTTTTTTTTTTAATCGAATTTAACTATAAATTTACAATTAAATTTATTTTGATGTAAATTATTTACACGTGATATTAATAGAAGTAATGATAATCGTGTATTGGCGAAGTTTCTAAATCTGAAAAGATTTTTTTATACCTGATCAGTAATGTTTTCGTTTTGTTAAATATTTACTTTTTGTTAAACAAATTACATAATATTGTTTTATATATTTAATATTAGGAACAGATTGTGATTCAGCTTTAAAAAAAAAAAATGAAAGTGTTAATGACAAATCTTTTGAACAGAAAAACGAAATAAAAATATCCTACAAAATAAATATTTTATTCAATTGATATTACTTTTCAACTTTAGATTTAATTTTAAAAATTAAAAGTTATCACTGTAACGTAGTTTAATGTTGTCTATGTATTTAATTATTAATTATTGTTTTATATATTACTGGTAAAACAAATTGTTAGGGATGTAGGATGTAGGAAGTATAACGAAATGAAACGACTGGCACTGGAATCTTGGAGAGCTGCATCAAACCAGTCAAATGACTGAAGACAAAAAAAAAAAAAAAAAAAAAATATATATTACTGTAAAAACATAACACAAAACTACAGTTTAGTTTTCTAAAATAATGATGACATAAAGAAAAAACACTTAATTGGTTTCCACATTTCTTGTAAGTAGTCTGAAGCTTTATAAATTGTATAACGTACTACGTATTCTTAGTTGTCAACTGTCTGCATGATGAAATTGATAGACCGATTATGCTATTTAACAATTCTCACATTTCTATGTCATAGTTTCCAGTATTCCTTGTACATAATTTACGTTTCAGTGTCTGACAGTTCTATTGATATAATTATTGTGTATGTGTGCGCTTATAAAACTTTTTTATATTTTTTAAATTTATTTTTATAGATGCTTAAACAGGATTCTTATTTCTGTAGATCTTATAGATATTGCAACTCATAAACTTTATTAACAGACTGTTGTGAATGACTTTTCCAGCTTATGAGAACAATTACCAAGTGGGAGGGAATATGTTTTTTATTTATGCACTGTGTCGCGTTAAAGTAGCCTACAGATATTATTGTGTACGTACATAGTCTTTTATACAGATGTGATTCATGTTATAAGAGTATATCATTTTTATAACTACTTTCATGACTTCGTATTTTTATGTGTTATTATTTTATTCTTTCAGTTTTTATTTCATTTGTATATTTTTTATTGCTTTTTTGTTTACGATGTTTGCTGTAATAACAATAAAATTAATTATAAATTAATTTTTTTTTAATGTAGTGGTTGACGTTTTCTTTAGCAGTATTTTAAAAGATTACTCTTGGTAATTTTGTAAATTAATTAAAAAAAAAAAATCAATTTTGTTTTATCATTATAAATTCAGTATGAGAATTTTTCATTTAATCGTATTAATTGTTAGGGGGCTTCGTACCCTAGACCCCGGCGCATTCGTTTTCCTCATGGTTGTTAATATTAAATATTGATACTTTTATGGATTTTTCCCCCCAAAAGTTTTTACTTTTTTTGCTTCAATTCATTTAAATATTATACAACAACATTACCACGCAAAATTATGATGGAGAAACGTGATTTTTTGAAAAAAAAAACCCATGAAAACCATAACTTTTTTAGAATTTGCCCCCCAAAATTTTTCACTTTTTTTTTTTTTTTGCTTCAATTCATAATTTTAATTCATTAATTTCTATTGTCACGGTGATAAAAATATAATAACAAAATAAAATAAAAAATAAATACTTTTTTCTTTGATGAATATCTTCACTTTACAAATTCACTTCCGGGGGGCCCCGAACTGCGGCTTTTTTATTATCGTGACCCACTAGATAATTAAATCCAATTTGCTCCCTAAAATTGTTAAAAATTCAACATTATGGATATTTAATAATTATTATTGTAAGTGCAAGTGAAATTTAGTTTGTTTTCTGATGAGAATCACAACAAATGTTCAATCTGACCTGCATTCTAACACAACAGTCCACACGTTTCATTAGTGACTAATGTATGTACATGATCAAAAATTCCTGGTTGCTCCCTGATTGTTTGAAAAGAGCGGACAATTCTATCCTCCAATTGACGAATATTGACAATTGTTGTTGAATAAACAAGAGACTTTACAAGGAGGAGTCTACCTTCCTCGATTCAAAATAATTAGCTTGATATTTAAAAAAACAAAGTAGTAAAAAATATTTTAGAAACAGCTTTGGTAAAACGTACTTTCATAAAGCATACTTTATTATGTTTATATGTAATCGGTATGTAATAATACAATACATAGGTTACATTAGGAATAGATAGCGATGCTACTCCACGGTTAAAAAAACCGCTCCTAAATGCGGCTGGATAGATCAGATTCAAGGAAATCACAGAAAAATCTTAATTAGATCATCTTCAAAGAATTATTTATATTAACATTGATTATAAAATTTTTCAATCATCCAATCTAGCGTCTAACTTTGGAGGATTTGCAATGTTTCATCACAAAAATGCTACCCAAAAGGGCAACATCGAAGCTCCACACTCGCCTCTGTTTCCTTTCTTCGCATGATGCGGGTAACCAAACTGATGGACCTCTACGAATCTTCATTCGATAAAATTTTCTTAACAATATTTCCAGGCATTTAATAGTTCCAGGTGTCAATAATTTTGTCTTAGGCATTCCATCTAAGGCAATGGAACACATGTTCTACACTGTCAATTTCGTCGCAGTATGGGCAGATGTTATCGCCACTTCGTCGGCGCTCAAAAAGATACTGCCTGGAGCAGCCGTAGCCCGTCAGGATTGGGTAAGCTCGTAACTGAGCTCATCAAATCCCCTCAAGAGCCACTGCCTAATCTCAGGGATCAAGCGGCGAGTCCAAGCACTGGCAACCGCTATGTCCCAACGAGCTTGCCACCTTTCTAATACTTCGCACCTCGTCTTGGCAAGCAGCTTCATAGGAGGTGAACCTATTAACACAAACACTACTTCAGCTAATACTGTCCTATAGACAGAGTCTAAGTGTAGAGCGATACGCCGCTGTACTTACTTCAGTGCACCGCACGTACATTTCACTTACCATTAAGGGCATTGTGCCATTCCGGTATGCCATAGAGCATTACTGAGGCAACTACATTGTTTACTCCTACGCTTTGAGATCTGGGTCCACCAACATTAACAAGCAGCTTACTCAAGCCTTTGATTGACTTCTCCGCTTGCTTACCTACATGATTAATATGCGCAGTGAAAGAGTTAATATGCAAGTCCAGGAGTATCACCGCTGGAATAATCCTGAACCGCCATTTGTCATTAGCCGCTCTTTCTGCCAAATCCGTCACAGTAGATCGACCGTCTAAAACAATAGAAGACCCTTGTTTTGGACCACAATTAATTTCAATCTCCTGCAGGAGTCGACCTATCAGTAATTCAAACGGTTTAAAAAACTATTCATCAAACCTAACGGAGATAAACTACAGAGTGAGAGGCTTCTTGATAAAGACCAGCCGGGTAATCTTCCAGTTATCTGGAATATAATCATAAACTATCATTTAGTTCATAAAATCGAGTACAGATATAGGTGTTACCTCCGTAACAATCCTGACAACTTCCGTGGGAATTCAGT
>JAAAKQ030331932.1:4582-19626 GCA_010016005.3 Zanna intricata
TATATATATATATATACTATATTTGACTGATCTAGTTTATTCTTAGAATATTGTGAATATTGTTTATTATTATTATTATTGTAAAATTGTTTGATCGTTACTCTAGGTTGTGGTTCTTCAGTAACAAAATATTTTTCGACGTTCGACCTTTGTTGTCTCATCTGGATTTGTTGATGCCCAGTATATAATGAATCATGTTCTTTTGACTTCCTTCGTTTATTATTTTCTTCATTACATCTCCAACACATGACATGTATGATTGAACTCTACCAATTATTCTCTATGACTGTTTCGGAGATAAACAATAAGTATTAATTTCAGAGTTATTAGTTTCTAATTTTTTTTGTCTTTAGTCATTTGACTGGTTTGATGCAGTTTTCCAAGATTCCCTATCTAAAGGCAATCGTTTCATTTCGGTATAACCCCTACATTCTACATCCCTAACATTTGTTTTACATACTCCAAACGTTGCCTGCCTGTACAATGATTCCCATCTATCTGTCCCTTCAATACCAAAGCGATTATTTCAGGATTCCTTAATATGTGGGCTATAAGATTTCTTCTTTTAACGATATTTTTCCAAATGCTTTATTATTCATTGATTTGCCCCAACACCTCTTCATTTCTCAATTTACCCACCCATCTGATTTTTAATATTCTTTTATAGCACCGTATTTCAAAAGCTTCTAATTTTTTCTTCTCAGGTACTCCGATCACAGAAATTCCATCAGGCCTATAAGTTTCACTTTACATATTTTCTGACACATACTTTAAAAAATATTTTCCTTAAATTAATTTTAATTAATTTTTGATCTAAGGAAATTATATTTCAGACTGAAATCTCGTTTCGCCTGTGTTATTCGGTATTTTATATTGCTCCTCCATCCATCATTAGTAATGCTACTTCCCAAATAACAAAATTCTTCTACCTCCGTATTTTTTCTCTTGGATCAGTTAACCAAATTTTTCTGAATTCTTTACATGTATCTGCTCCTACTTTCTTTGGAATCATGACAATAACACTATTTTGATGTTTGACGGAACTTCCACTTTTTCGTAAACGTTACATACCGTTAGTATAATCTATCTATCGCTTCCTCACCTATACTGCGAAGTAATCCTGCAGGTATCCGTCTGTCCCAGGAGCCATATGCTATTCAAATCTTTTAATGCTCTATTAAATTCAGATCTCAGTATTGTATCTCCTTTTCATCCTCTTCAACTTCCTCTTCTTCCTCTATAACAGCAGTTTTTAATTCATTTCCTCTTCAATATATTCCACCCACTGTCGACCTTTTCTTTCGTAATATAAATTGGTGTACAATGTTTATTTAACATATTATTACATTTTGATTTATGTACCACAAAATTCTCCTTAACTTTCCTGTATGCTCCGATTATTTTACTAATGATCATTTCTATTTCCACTTTTCTTTAATTTACTCTTCTTTGCTAATTTGCACTTCCTCTTTACCGTATTTCTTAACTGTCGATATTTACTTTTATCTTCTTCATCACTAAGATTCTTATACTTTCATGTTCATCCATCAGCTGCAATATATCCTCTGATATCCAAGGTTTTCTAACAGTTGTCTTTCTTTTGCCTTAAGTCCGCTTCTGCTAATTTAAGAATTTTCTTTTTATCATTTTCCTATTCTTCTTCTATATTTTCTACCTTATCGTTTTTACTCAAACCTTTTGCGATGTCCTACTCAAAATTCTTCTTTACTCTTTCTTTATCAAGCTTCTCTAAATTCCACCGATTCATTTGGCACCTTTTTATCAGGTTTTTAAATCCCAATCTACATTTCATTATCACTATAACATGGTTGCTAACAATGTCTGCGCCCCAGGATATACTTTACAATCGATGAGTTAATTTCTAAATATTTGTTTAACCATGACACAATCTATCTGATAACCTGCAGGATTACCAGGTTTTTTCCAAGAGTATATTCTTCTATTATAATTTTTAGACGGGGTGTTGCCTATTAATAAATTATATTTCATGCAGAACTCAATAAGTCGGTCCCCTCTTTTATTCCCTTTGCTCAGCCCAAATTCCCCCACAATATTTCCTTCCTTGCCTTTTCCAATGTTTGTATTCCAACTATTATTAAATTGCATAATTGGAGAATGCAAGCTATGCATTTTCCAAGCATTACTAAACTTTCATCCCCTTTTATGTGTTTAATTGTTTCGTCAATTTCTCCGCAGCATCTCATCACTTCATCTCATCAATATCATGGGCACTTGTAGGCATAAAGATGTTAACAATCGTTGTTGACTTAGGTTTTGATTTAGGAATTATTCTATCATAGCTACGCTTTTTGAAATATTGTACTCTCTTTCCTATCTTTCTGCTGATTACAAAACCTATTCCTGTATGCTCTGAGTTTTTGAGAAGATTTCACACTGAGTTAATTATTTAAAAATCACCTGACCAAAAGTCGTTTTCCGCTTTCCACCGAATCTCGGTTAGTTTCTACTACATCTTCATTTAACCTATCCATTTCGCTTATTAAATTTTCTTCCCTTCCAACTTTTTTTATACTTCTAACATTCCACGCTCTGACACGTAGAATGTTATTTTTAACTTTCTGGTGACCTCTTGCTTAGTAGTCCCAACCTGCAGATCTAATTGGAGGATCTAATTGGAGTTTACCTCCGGAAATTTTATCAAGTAAGGCGTCTCCATCTTTGTTATATGAAAATGCAGATAGTTACATTTTCTTGGGATAAAAAACACCCGTAGTTTTCCATTGATTTCAGCTGCCCAGTACTCAAAAATTGAGTGATGTTTATGGCCGTTTAACTCCTTCCTCACCTACGCCCTTAACAACTATTGAAAAAGCTGCTGCTCTCTTTCAGGAGTCATTCCTTTTTCTGGCTCTTAACAGATATCTCTCCGATATGGTTGCAACTTCGGTCCAACTACTCTCTATCACTGAGTATTCAAGCCCTCTTACCATCGCTAAATCCTCATCATTCGTAGAGGGTGATTTTGTAATCTATAAGCATTAAATTTGCCCATGTGAAAAAGTGTATAATGTTTCTTTGCCCAAATTTTACGAAGATTCTTAGAATAGCATTGACTAATAGACTGACTTTTACTCAGACAATCAGCACAATTATTATTTTTCAAAAAAATATTTACGATCATCAATGGACAAGATTAAAAATTCCCTTTATTGATATAAGTAATGATTTACAGATTGAACAGTGGTTAAAGTTTAATTTTGAATAATAATGACATTTTTTTCTGTTTATCGTTTTTTATGATTCAAAGTAAAGCATTTTGTAAAACTTTTATTTGAATTATTGTAGCGATTTATTTTTTGCATTGTTTCCTGTATTCACTTGCGTATTTGAAGTGACTACGTTAACGTTTTCTAGATGTTGTCATCTCGTGTTGAGAAATTCTATAAAGCCTTTAAAATTAAACCTTTAAGTCTATAAACGCAAACCTTTGATTTGACAATTTCTCATTCCATAATCTTAGAGGATTATAATCCAATTTAGATATTATAAATTGGATTACGACAAATTGACATAGGAAGTTTCATTGCTTCAAGCGAATTTATATGTAAGGATATTTTGTTAATAAAGTTAGGCAAAGTTTCTATAAATTCTCTTTTTATGGAATCTGTCCTTACGATTCAATTAGCAGTATGAAATGCGATAAATTATTTCTTGTCAAATCATGTCTTTAATAATTCTAGACGAATAATATAATTTTCGTTAGTGATCTTTAATGTTGGCTAATTTTTCATATTTTAAAAATGCATTCAAATTATGCAGTATTTGTAAATTTGTTAAATTTCAATATTATTATGTATTAGATCAATACATATCTGTAAAAATGCTGCCATTATAAGATATTATCTTTAAATATGGATATAGGTTGGAATCATTGATTGTAATTGTGTTTGTTTAATTGGTTTAATTAATCTAACTTCTTGATTAGATTTTTTTCGGCTATTCTCTATAAAATTTTGTAATTTGAATTCTGTAGTACACAAATCTTCTTCAACTTGCATACGATCCGATTCTAAAGCCTCATCATCGTAAATCCAATTCAGGTTTTGATTGAAAGGTATTATATTTGTCTTGCAAATTATGAAGATTCCTTAACATAATTCGTAAGGTGACAATGTCACCTTGTACAGGATTATAATTGTGAGTAAATGTTCCAATCCTAGTTACAGAGGGCTTTACTGAAGTCTTTGTTTAATTAATCGCTCCATTTCCGAAATAATAACTTAAAGTAAATTATTGATAATATACATTAAATGCGAAATGAATAAAATAATATTACAATTATAATGAAACAACATAAATTAGATGTAAAGTAAATTTAGAAAGATGTTACGTAAATGTTGTAGAATTAGACGCTGTGAGTCGCTTTATGCAATAGATTATTGAATATAAAGATTCTTGGATAATATTTCTTCAAATTGAAGATTTATCTACAGTTCTGGTAGATTAGAAAGTGAATTCTTGAAAAATGTATGATGTATATCGGCGGTCGGAGGACCAAATAACAATACTTATAGATTAAGCGGTGCTGATTTTTTAATTAACTTAAGTCTTCTGTTCTTATAATTGTAGTTATTTATTGTAATTGTAAATATTATTTTATGCAAAACATTGATACTCGTAAGTCGTGAATCTTCTGTAAGTTTACTGTATTAACAAACGAAATGAATAAAATGAGACTTAATGAGTCCTTAGAGATCTGTAGTAGACTCATCGAACAATGTAGCAGGACTGAGCATGACTGTCTGGATGAAGTGAGGAGGTTGCTTATATACAACATACGGAGCCTTGGATCGTCAGGAGTCGAGTGCATCCGTAAGGAGCCGTGAAACTGTAAAAAGCCGACTGAATCTAAATGACATATCTAAAAACTAAGTCTATGCAGTACTATTACTAAACCTATTTTACATCCTTTCAATAAAGAAGCTCGTCAATTTAACCTATAAATATGTATTTTACACATCTATTTTATATTACTTTTTTTAAATAAACGACAGACAGTTTCTGCTGATTAAAATTAACCTGAAAAAAAAACACGATGTTTCAACAGATTGTTGTTAAAGTCCATCGAACATGTTTCTGATCTCGATTTGTACTTTAATTTAAATGTTGTAAAAAGTTGAGAATAAGAAATACATTAACCAGGAAAAATTTCTACAAAATTAAGAATAAATTCTAGTTGAAGGTTCCAACACACAATTTTAATGGAAACAAGGTACACCTTAACAAAAGGTATTTTGACTTCGGATGATAATCGACTGACATATCAACAATCAGTGCAATTTTTATAAAAAAGGATAGCTCGTCATCACATATTTTACCTTATCTGGATTTCATAAAAAGTTATTTTTTTTAGATTCTTTCAGTTTCAATAATATTACTAAAAAAAAAAAAAGAAAGAAAATATTTATGTTTTCGATATTGAAGCCGACCAAATATATTATGAAATCTAAAAATAATCAAACTAGAAAGCCATTTAAAAAATAATGATCACTATTACGGAATTTGAACAAATTACTTTGTATAAAAACTAAATTCCAAGTAAAGGATTTTCCGTACTATTTTTTTTTAAGTGGCTAAACCCTTTTTTAACTGTCAGTGAAATGAATGTAAAATTATTTTGCAGTTTATTTCTTGTTATTTTACGATTCTTGAGAATGAACTATAAAAAAATATTTTATTTTCATTCTATACTTCTCAACGCCATACTATTTTATTCTGAGTTTGTAGTTTAAAAATAATTTACTTCAAATTAAGCGTAAATAATCGCCGCTGTCTTCTGCTACTCTTCATTACGTTTTCTGTTAATTTAAAAAAAAAAACAATATTTTATAATTGAACATTCTGTTTAAAAAAGCCAATGATAGCCTTTTTTTTTATTAATTTTTAACCCATATATAATGAAATCATTCTATTTACTACCCCTATTATATACAACCTGATTGTGATAATACGTTATTATTAATTATTATATATAACTGACCTTTCCTTATTGTTTTCACTCAATCTGGGCGGTTGGGTGCATGATAATGTTATTAAAACTGCATGTTCATTTCGATGTTTACATTAAGAGCAGAATTTTTCTTTTTCATGTCAAATGTTTAAATTTTTCGTAAACTAGATTTTTAAGGCAAACGACATATTTTTCGCCGTTTGCGTACGATTATCCAAAAGCAAGGATCATTTTCATGCGGTCTGATTTTTATATTTTCGGTTACTTTTTATGTTAAAATAAAACCCACGCCAGAATTTTAATTAAAAAAAATTTTACGTGAAAGAACAATTTTTTTAAATTTTCCCATAAAGCAATTTCGGTCTGGCGTTTCAGCACCGATGCACTCTTGTTCGGAAGAAGGTTCCAGTATCCAGTAATTTTAAGTTTATAATTTTACTCTAAATTTTTATGACGTTTCATCAAGCTTTTGAATATTTTTATGTTCTACTTTCAAGTAGACAAAAATTTCAATCATTTCAGTATTACCGTTATCTTTTGGTACACGTGCTCTTCAGTACTTTTTTTTTTTTTAATAAAATACAATTTAATTTTTTTTATCATAATTTGTATAATGGACATAGGATCCGAAAACAATGATTGAAATTAAATATTAGTCACGTTTTCTTATCGATAAGCTTAAGTTAGTTTTTTTTTCTCCATTAAGTCACAATAAACATATGTTTAATCGTAACAACATTTCACAAAAAATAATAATTTTTTCATCTTCATTTAAATAGTAACAATCTATAAAATAGAAACTACTCTGTTCTATCGAATTCATCTAAGTACTTTTATAAGGGATAAAACTTTAGAGTAAGGTTATTAGGGAATGCATTAAAAATACATCTTTTCTTAAGCAGTGATTAGCTACCGGTGTTTATAACGGCTTTAATGTTTAGCTTACGTATTAGTGACCAATGATAAACGATAACACTTAAGTTTCTTCCAGACTAAATTGACTAGAATAATATAAAGCTTGAGTTAGATAAGTATTTGTGTTTAAACATTTTTTAAATACTATTTTATACCCATTTACTTTATCTTTTTTAACGGTTTAGTTTCTCAAAAATATTTTTTGATCGATAATATAACACTTAACCCAGTTATTTTTTGTTTGTTTTTTTTTTTAATTTTTATCCATTTATTTATTTTTATTTCAAACAATTTTTCTATTAGCCGAGAAATATTTTAAAAAAGAATATAAAAATATAAATCCTGATAGCTTTTGTTTTTTATTCCATCGACTATTAAAATGTTCACTGTTTGAGTCACCTTTTTTTTTTTTCTGTAAAAGTAATTTTATTGGTACGCAGTAGTAATTCTGTACTACTGCTATAGTTCTTTATTTTTTTGAAAACAAATTTTAACGATCTGATTTTTTTTTAATAACTTTATTATTATACATTCTATTGTCCGCCTTTGGTCAAAACTGCCAAACATTACCAATCGGCCAATGTTTTCTGATGCTTTTGGTTTCAGGCTCGTGCTGGATTTGGGGTTAAATATAAAATAGAATAAACCATAATTTATTTTTCACATAATTTTATTTAATTTTTTCTGTCGGGAAACGGGCCTGGAATCTTCATAACAGCAGTTGACTGCTGTGCCGAATAATATTACTTACCGGGAGAATTATTTTTACTTCTTTTTACTGATGATCTTTTATTTTATTTTTTTTTTTATTAGGTTTTATACGGGCATCGACTGCTATGGGCATTAGCCCTCGTCACATTCTTTAAATTAATCAATAATCACCGTAAGGCTCGTTATATGTTAGGGTGTAAAGGGCCCTAACATTTCTTTAAAATAACACAGAAAAACACAAAACAAAACACTACAGACACATAAATAAAAGACACTTACAGGGTGTAAAGGGCCCTGATATTTAAAAGAAAATAAGTTAATTTAACAGAAAAATATCGACAATATGGTTATATAAAGTTTCAATATCTATAGAACTCGACTTCATCATTTGACAATATAACTTTACACCAAATATAATAATATTTGTAATATTACTATTGTAATAAAATAGTAATGGATATTTTCACAACAGTTCTATTGCTTATGTATTGAATATTAATCGGTATGTACGATTTTAATGTAAGCGTAGGCATTTATGTTTAACAACAAACATTATTTTTAAACTAGTCACCTTTCCTTCGTTAAATATTCTTATCCGCCATAAAATGTTAACTTCTTTGTAATTCCACGGAGATATCGCCAAAACATATCAATTGTTTTGATCGGATATACTGCAGGTCAAGACATTCAAGTCACTAGAACTTAGTTCAAGTACATTTATTCCTACGATGCTAAAAGGACGTTAATTTAAATTATGTAGGCGTATTTTTGTTGTAAAGGAAATTTGTTCAAGGCCGATTTTGCAAACAGCATCGTTTGTATGGAAATGATGCACTTGACTGCATGTTATAAAAGAAAAAAACAAGGGGAAAAAAACATGTAGTGAGTACATTGTTATTTATAAAATGTCTTAACTAGAAGTTCTAAAGAATTTATTCGGTATAATAAATGTACTTTTAAATTACGAAACCGACGAAAACAACTGCATTCCTACAGTAAATTCCGTAATAAAAAAAAACAAACAACCAAAGCATGCATTTATAGCTCGTGTACTATATTTATGTACAAATATAGTATGCATAAACAAACGCGCGCGTGCATTAAAAACATCTTAAAGATGTGTGCAGAAAGTTGCGCGGAAACAAAGTAAACTACTCGTATGTTTGTGATTATATTCCAAAAATGAAAAGGAACTCTAGGGAATTCTTATGTTATAACTGTATAATAAATACTTATTCAAAATAATTATTCATAATGATTCTCAAATCCCTTTACCTCCGTGATATATTCATATCAAATGTCAGCCGTGATATATGATAAAAGGCTATATAAACCTGGCGATACTGCTAGGCTACATGTAAAAGTATAAATTTTAAATTGTAACGCTAGATTTCAACGAAAAGATGGAGTAAAATGGAGCAATGACGTAACTATTCTAATTACTATAATTATTATGACAGATTACGAATCTGTCGAAACGTTTTAATACGGTTTTAACTTGGTGAACTAGGCCCGAGTGACGTTTGAATGTGAACATGCAGGTTATTTGCTTGACACATCACCCATACACATCAATCTCATTCATCCTCTGAAGTAATACCTTACGATAGTTCCGGATGCTAAACAGATAAAGAGAGGTTATTTGCTTTTACATACGTAGCCTACTGCGGTCTGTTTTTTATTTAGCGCATGATAACTACGTGCTTCCAACTCTGATGGTGATGGTTTTGTTGTTTACGAAACGGGAATATGATATTATCACGAACGGCAATTTAAGTAGAGATTTTAATAAATAATTCCGACCATATTGTTTGCCATTCCGTTCGTCTTCCGACATTATTAGTGACGTACACGGTTTTGTTATTCAGTTTTGTTAAACTTTCTAATGTTCTATCGTATTAATAATTTAATACAATCTTTTTGATAAAATTTAATATAGCTCATTTACTTCATACAGAATTTCAACACATTCAAATTACATTTTAATTCACGTCATAGTTACAAAACTATTTTATTCTTTTGTAAAATTACAAACTACATTAAAACAGGTGGAAATTCTACTCACTTTTGTAAACGCTGTTCCGCTGAATTAATACATTACTTTGAGATATATTTGAACGATGTACTGATGTATAAGCACAGCTTGATACATGCATAAGCATAGATTTAGTATGCAGCTTACTACATTTCGCAAGCTATAAATATTACCGGATATGTTTCTAAAATATTCACCTTGCGTTTGCCGTAAAAATTGATATTTGTGATATAATATAGTGCATTTAGTTCAGACAGCAAGTCCTGCATTCTAGAGAGCCTTAATTCGCGCTCGGCAATAGTTAATATGTCGTTTCTCTGCATTCTTTTTCTTAGTTTGACTAAGATATTGGTTTCTGAATTTTTTTGGTTTCATCGGAATGACTTCCTTAGATACAAGCGGCGCATTTTTAGGCTTACCCATATTCTAAACAGAAAAGTTACTAACAAATTTTATATAATATAGAGTAAAATAATAGTAAAACCAACTTAAAAAATATGATAGAATAATGTTACTCGATTTTCTTTAAATTTCTACATTTTAAAATTGGTTAGATTAAGAAAGAGTGACGAGTTGTTGAGTGATGATTATTATTAATTCAGTGACTACTTCAGAAACTCAAAATGTACTGAAGATGTGAATAGATTATTTTATATTTTAGTACACTAATTGAAATAGGATTAATTTTTTTTTTAATTTTAACTTTCAAAAATTCTGAACTAGGATGTCAAGTAAACGTGTTCTTATTTTGGTAGCTTTTAGTTCTACTGAAAAAAACTCGTACTCAAAAATGAAACTCTATCAAAGATCACTTGTTATTTGAATTTCAAAACTGCTTATAGATATTAGAATTTTTAATCAGTTAGTCGAATATCGGGAAGTATTATGTATTAGACATAATACTTGTATGTCATAACACATAAAATTACGAATACGTTTGGAAAGGATTTCTTCAGATTCGGTTAGAGGAAGTGATAGCTAGAAACCAAGAATGTGAGAGCACTTTGAAGCGTAGATGGTGAAACATTCCAGTAATAATCTCTGAAGAATGTGCAAGCGCATTTTCGTGGTAAAAGGACTGTTTTTTTAGGCAACATGTGGATGTTTAGCCTGATTGGCACTGTTCGATTGGTCAAGTAGTAAAGCGTAATATCCTCCGATGTGGTCTATTATATCGAATAAGAAAAACCAATAATTTACACCACGTAAACAAAAATCGAATAAGAGTTTAAAAAAAAATCATTCATATTACTATAATGCAATATTTAAATAAATAATTAAATATTTTCTTTAAATTATTACCTACAATTATAACTTTTATTTAATTAAAAAAAAAAAGAATTTAGAAGATATCGTTATTCCTCTTGATCGCTGGAAGTTTTAAATATTAAGCTTTCTATTCAGAAATATTTTCAGATGTATTCCTATTGCTGCCTAATAGATAGTTTTACGATATTAGCGTCTATTACTATTCTTTCACGTATCGTATCAGAATTGTATGCATATTGGAAAACGTAGTTCTTCCAGTACTGAGTGTGGGGTAACAGACTATCAGGTACCGTGTTTCGTATTCATATCACACCATTAAACCAATAAAAACTATAAAATTTCTTTTTCTAGCGCTGCACTTTTGAAAATTTAAGTTACATAAAATCAGTACCAGGAAAATCTTTTTTTTAAAGAATTGTTTTTTTATAAAAAAAATTTATATGCGCACCAACGATTTTTACCCGCATATAAATGTTTCTGTGGTTTTTCCATTTTTTCAGTAAAATCATTGCCCATCCTAATTTTTCCGCTTATCATATTAATAGAACTATTAATTATTTACATTTTTGTTTAATCTGTGCATAGATTTTACTTGTATAAATAGTTTCAAAAAACACGGGAGAATCGGGTTCATGAAAATATAAACATCGAGTAAATATTAATTGGAAACACGTTTCGGACGACCACCGGTATTATCAACAATTTAGTTAGATTACGCTCACAAGTAGCTGTAACCTAATCTACCTCTCATTGGAACACTGATATTGATTTTTTTTATGTATTATTACGAGACATATTCATAAGTTAAGGGCTGTAAATTAAGGGTCATTAAAAAAAATTAACTTATGAGAAAAGTTTTTTCTTACAGTCTTAGTTTTCTCTTTTTTTCTGTTCAGCTTCGGGGAATACCGTAAGGACAGCTTTAGTTTACTACATATCTACCTCACTTTTACGCATAACTGTCATTAAGTTCTAAGCTCTTTTCGTACCGCTGCACCAGTTTCTTTAACTCCTCTGCATAGAAGTTCGTCACTTGGGAACTTAACTAGTTGAAAACGGCAGTCTTGAGTTCCTCGTCATTTTCAAACCGTTGTCCACCAAGAACCGTTGTCCACTTTTTCGCACGTCTCAGTTTTGTGAGCGTTTCGCAGTACACGTCAGCTGTAATTGTTGATCCACGTTCCATGAAATCAACCATAATGACGCCCTTTTCGTCCCAAAACCCGGTAGCCAATATTTTTGGACTCGAGTACGGAGATTGCTATAACTTTTTCGATTTTGAGGAGCTTGAATGGAGCCACGGCATTGATTTTTAGATTGTGCTTTGGTGTAGGGTATCCACGTCTCGTCGTCTATAACAATGTGGGTAAACAAATGATCTCCATATTGTCGATAGCGGTCCTAAAACGTTCGTCCGCTGTACATTCTTTGCTCTTAGTGTTGGTTGGTGAGCATTTGCGGTACCCACCTTGCACACAATTTGTGATATCCGAGCTTTTCTATGACAATCAAAATGCGGCAAGATATAGATACAGGTGCGTCCCAAGATGCGGAAATTCATCAGCTAGAGAACTTATCGTCTATCGCCGACAACATTGCAGTGTTTGGTTCACTTATTAATGATTTCGTCGGTCTGAATACTGGGCTTGCCACTCCGGTCTTTGTTATGCATATTTGTGCGGCCATTTATAAATTTTCGACACCATTGACTAACATTTCCTTCACTCATTACTGTAGGTCCATACACTTGACACCAATCCCGATGAATTTCACTAGCTGAAGATCCTTTTGCATACAAAACTCGAAATTACAGCGCCCACTTCACGAATGACGGGAAAAACGATTGTTGCGAATATTGCGTCTGCATTAGGCAACCGACTACTATATCAAAAAAACAACTGCAGTGGCTTCATAGTAGCCGTAATAGCCGATAGATGGCCTTGCATACGTGAAACTGGGTTCAGAGTCGCTAATATTTAAGTGTAGGCGATGGTCCTTACTTTATGAATATGACTCTTATCTATTTTCCATTTTTAACATAAAAGTATTGACGTTGTACTTATTTACTTATTATTGTAGGCAACCATTGGCAAGGTCCATTACTCACAATAACTTGTTTTTACTATCAAAAAAACCTCTTTAATAAGTTTATAACTGCAGAAACTTTTGAGCAAATTCAATATATCTGGACCGGATACCGTTCCTAATTAAAGGATACTAAGCAGTTTACTAACTTCAGGTTCAATTAAATAGGTGTACTTAACTTTGAACCCATATTCTTTAAGATGTAAGTTATGTTTTCATTCTGTTTTTAATATTTGCAATAAAAAGGGTTTTAAGAAATTTTACAAAATAATGATGACGAATTTTCGACTTTTCGTTAGTTAAAAAAAAAAAAAAATTTAGAGACTGGCACTCATGGTGAAATGTAGATTTTTAAATCTCTTTTCTGAGAATATATTGAAATAAATATGAATAGCAATAAATTTCATTCAGCAGATAAACTCAATTACTTCTTCAGAATATTACCTTGGTCCGTCTTTCCAATCTACCGCTTTTATCACACATTATTTGTAGTGTTTGTTTATTTTATTTTGAGTTAAACAGTCCGTTTCATTTACACCCTTAAGCGTATATCAAGTATTCAACATCACACAGTGATATACGAATTCTACGACTGTTCGATAATTTTCAGTAAAATAATAATATTATAAATTAATTTGCGAAACAGCAACAAACATTATGTTAAAAATTTTCAACGATGGTTCTTTAATAATATTTTGTAATTCTTTATGACCACCGGTATATTATCCCAGATTGAAAATTATTGTTCCTATCAATTTTTCTAAGGTAAAATATTTAACTCGTCTTCCTGTTTAAAAATATCAAGTCCATAAAGCAATAAAATTTAAATAATATCGGGTATTTTTTTATTTGCAGTTGCAAATTGATTCTTTTTTAACTGGTCGTTGCAGAAATTAAGTTATCACAATTCGAATGAGAAGAGTCACGTGTGTATTTCCTGACAGAAAGGTACTTCTGAATAGCAAACGTTTTTATGAGTATAAAGAAATACATCGTTTATAACTCTCTTATGACGTCCTTTGCACCGAGCAATTAACCGTTCTTAAACGTCAATGAATGATTAAAGAAAATTAAAAGCATTGGAGATGTAATTCTTCAGTCGGATACCTAAGATATTCTACACATAGAGAATTTTCAATTTCTTCAACTGAAATTTTGGTTGGTCGGAGAAGAGGAGAATCTGTTTTAAGTTCTAGCTAAAAGATATGTATATTGGCCCGTTTAATGAAATATTGAATCACACTGTTTACAATAATTGGTCTGAGCCGAAGAAAACTTACGGTGATAATTATATTTAATAATAAGAAGAGATTAGCTCTGGTAAAAAAAAAAATGAAACATGCCTCCAACTACCTCACAGTGTAGATTTAAAGAAGAAAATTAATTTATAAATAATCGTGAAGAAATCTTATTTTTACGACCACTATCTCTAAAAGATTTGAGATGGATGTATGTGGGTATATATATCCAACTATGACGTTTTTCTTGTAATTGGTATTTTCTTTGAATTATATACTGGCAATGTTATATGTTATTATCTTTATTATTTTGTAAACATTCCAGTTCCTGTAAAAAAAAAATAACCTGAACAACGATTTATTTTATAATTCTTAGCTTTTTCAAGGCCTAACATAAACGTACTAAAATACACTACTTGGTCGATGAGATCAATCTACTGTCATGTGTATAGTTAATAAGATATAATTTACGTCGGTAAAAAGAGGTCTGTTGCTGTTTAATCCTGTAAGTAAAATCAGCGGTTTCATTTTCGTTACGGTTAATTTTTATCCACCATTTTTAGAATCAGGCTTTGAAATTGGAGAGATGTTTTGAAAAATATTAAGCTAAACTTTGATTTCAACGTTAATTCGAATTTTGAATCGTCTGGATACTACTTCCTTGCCGCGGTATCGACGTTAATTTTTTTAAAAGTTTTTATTAATTTCTTCATTTTCTCTTTTGGTTTTTAACGCGACTTCTTTTACATTTATAGTTACATAAACCCACAATATATTATTCATAATATATATATATATA
>JAAAKQ030331932.1:19726-36712 GCA_010016005.3 Zanna intricata
TAGTAGAAAGGAAGACAGCGAACATGTCTAGTTTAAAAGGAGTAGTCAGACTAGGGTATCTCTGGCCCAGCTAGATACCGCCAAATTAAAGTCCAGACGGAAGAGGAGGATGGAGGTTTCTCCGTCCCGCTCGTCTAGTTCGGAGTTAGAGCTCTTCTTCGATATGGAAGTAGAAGCACCCACCTGGTTGCAGAAGGTCGGCCCCTTATTCGAAGATTTTAAGAAGGTCAAGGGTAAACCAGGTAGTTCAATTCTGTTGTTGCAGCCGGCGCAACAAAGTGCAGATAATCTGCTACAATTTGTTTCCCCGCGCAGTGACAGTGCAGGGGCGAGGATAGATTTTTACCGCGGTTGTGACATGCGACATGTGCGGATGTAAAATGTGGTTCTGACTGCTTTGTCAGTCAGGAGAGTATTAAGAGTCTGGTAGTTGTGGTCGATAACAAGGAGACAGCCGAGTCATCACGGAGTCTCCGGCGTGAAAGAGTTGGCGGTCAAGATTGATCCCAAGAGGAAGCGTAGGCCCCGAGTCATTGTCTACGACGTTGACAGGTGACTTTCCGATGAGGAGATTCTGTCTCTTGTTAGGAAATAAAATACTGATTCTGAGCCGAGTTTAGGAAAGAGTGTAGGCTACTCTTCAAGACTGGGAAATATGATGCCCAGAAATACCTCAGAATATTTGACCTTGGAACTAGTCTCTTCAAAAAGTTTATGTCTCGATAGATTGTACGTCGATTTACAGTCCAGTCGCGTCAAAGAATATATTGACCTCAAAAGTGCTTTAAATGCTGTCGTTTTGGCCACAGGGCCAAATTCTATAAGTACGCATCGATCTACGCGCATTGGGGCGAGGAAGATCACATACGCGATGACTGCCCGCAGAAAGTGGAGGTTCCGTTTTGCGTAAACTTTAAAAGGTTGCGCAAAAAATGCAAACACTCGATCAACAGTAAGGCTGCTTCAAACGTGCGGTGGATCTATATTTCAATTCCCTGACAAATTAGGGATGTTTCTAAGGACTTCAGTTACTTTGTATCTGTGCTAGGTGAGCGGGTTGTGTGAGTCTCGGAATTTTTCTTCTGTAGCGTCCGTTCATTAAGCGGGAACGATTTACCCGATCACATTGTTATAGGTTTCTTTCATTATGCGGAGTTGTTATCAGTTCTCTGATACAGAAGGTTTGTGTAGGTTTAATGCGGCCGCCAAATCGCCTCTTTGGCTTAACTAGGACGTACTGATGGGCAATTCTGTTGGAAATAGGCTTTGCTTATAGAGTCACTTCTGAACCAAGAGACGGGTCAATATATATTTCCTTGTCTTATGAGCTGGCAGCATTCGTGATTGCAATAGAGGGCCTGGTAGAATATTTCAATCCTGCGACTTCGTCAGTTAAGATTTACCCACTACATCTATTGGCTAGCTTCTGCACATCGTCGCTGTACTGGTACTGAGCGGTCTTTAGTACTTAGTACCGCAGGTGGCTAGGGTGCCGTCTGGACAGTTTGCTGGCCAGAGTTAGGCGTTCTTGCCATGGACCTCCGGTTAGATATAGTTCTGAGTATTAATGGAGGTCGTGCTAGGGAGTATGGTCTCCATGCTCCCGGGTACGATCGCAGTAGAATCTTAGTTTGGGGTTAACACTTTTTGGTAGAAATTGAATGCACCTGTTAAGGGAGACAGGAAAAGCATATTTGCGATCAACTTTGTAGTTCGTCTAAGCGGGCCTCAAAGTTAAAGCTGAGATGGGAGATTAGAGGTTATACTCTGATCCCAGACGAACCGGACCTGAGGTTCTCGAGAAAAATTTATAATTGGTGTTCGCACTCCATTCTATAAATTTTTTTACCGTCGTGGTGAGTCAAAGTTTTCAGCTTGAACGTGAGTAGGGTTTAACATCCTCTTCCTCAACAGGTGGTGATAATATGCGCAGGATTTTTGTGCTTCCGCGGATTAATAAAGCAAGTTTCTGAGAGCAAAGTGGTTAAAATGGTATCCTATGTCTTTGCAAAAGGCATCAGACACCGGAAAAAATTTGTCGAAATTAATGTCCCTCGGGCATTCGCATCGGCGGCATCTCCCCGAGGTCGATTGATGGCTGTGGAATGTTATCAGATCGAAGGCTAAAAGACGACCTCCGGTAAAGCCAATTAGTCTAGGAACGGAGGGAGTTGTATGGCAAACGGTAATGCCTCTTGGCGGGCGTTCTTTTCCTCGGGGGGAATTGAGATATCTTAACTGTGCTGATTAAACAATTCATTTCTCCTTATTCGTATATTACAGGATAATATTGAGTAAATTGAACTATATTCAGTAACGTGAACTGGTTTATTTGTCACTCGTTTTAATTGGTTAGGCAAAAAAAGACCTAAAAATCCCTTACAAGTTGGGGCACTCAGAAATGTTACCTGGAATGAATAATTATTTTAGTTAAAATTATTAAATCAACAAAAATTTATTTTACTTACTTTAAATTTACTTTCTACTTTAAGGAATAAAAACAATTATTTTATTAATAAATTTTCACTAATAGAATTTAAGACTTTTGCAGCCAAAGAATATTTTTATACCTTTCATGCAGTTTAATTAATAATGTAAATAAGTTGGTTTGAGAGAGGCTACTTTCAATAATTTTAAGAGCGACAAGATTTAAGTATAAGTTTATTGCTTTTTTTTTTTTGTAGACCTGTTTTTAATGATTTCTTTATACGTATGAAAATAAATTACAATGAATTTACAATAAAAATTAAATCTGATAAATAAAATAAGAGTTAATAAAAATTAAGCGTAATGCGGTAACAGTTTAGTGAAACTGATTCTGAGTAGTAATATTATCAGAGTGGAAATACTACAGAAAAAAAAAACCAAATTAGTAGTGCAAGAACTGAATAAAAAGAATAAATAAAAAAATTGCAGTAATTCCTTGGAAAATGAGAGGAATGCGGCAAGTACTGTTCTGGTTGTTATTGTGAATCTTAATGACAAAAAATTCTCTGCCCATATTCATATTTGGACAGATGTAATAAGCCAACTTTCAATTCTCTATAATAATGCTTTAATTTCTGTTGTGAAGTAATTCTATATTGTCGTTTATGTTTATAGCTTATATAAATGAGGAAATACAACCTCAGTCATCAAGGTCAGTAAATGCACGAACATAAAATGCATTGAATTATTAAATCATTATTTTTCATACGCATTCGCTTAAAAGTATCTGTTTTATTTCTTTTTATATATTCAAAAAAAGGATCACAAATGACATTTATATATTGAATTTAAAAGTGTAATTTTTAAAAAGGACCATAATTTTTAGTGATAGATTACTAGACTTAGTTATTTCATTATCCAAAATTGTAAAAATTATATAAAAACCTTCCTGCTGTGTTGATTTATTAAAGTTTAAATATAAAATTTGTTTACGCGTTAGTACTGATTTTAAACAGGTTAAGAGAACTGTTGACCTATCCGTAATACTGAGAGCCGCTATATTAATAATAATAATCGACACCGTCACGGAGTTCGTGGTGCGAAGGATAGAAGAAGAAATGAAATTTAATTTGGTTACATAATATTTCCATTAATAGTTTTACTTTCATATCATCAATTCTTATTATTTTTTAATAACCGCTTTCAAATGCGACCTATATTATTAAAAATACTATTAATAAACACATAAATAAATATTTATACCTTCGATATTATATTTAAATTTTTATTTGTAATAAATAAATCATTAAAACAATTCTGAAAAATTAAATTGAGCAACATATGTACATCGATGCTTTATTCAGAATTCAGAAACATAGAACATATGTAATAAATCAGTTATAAATTTTTGTAGCTTCTTCCCCCAGAGTGTCTTTACGAATGAGAGATACACCTATTTCTGTTGCGAAATAAAATTCGCTTGTACTATTTAGGAGAGAATTACATCTCAACTAACGGTGAATAACGGATATCATGCGCTAGAAAAATATTATTTTTTTTGTAATTTTGTTTTTTTTAAATTTTGTTTTAATATAAGGTTTTTTTTTTTACAGATATTGGTGTTAAGAAATATGGATGAATTAAAATAAGTGTAACACTGCCTCTAGTGTGGTCAATCCACCGGTGTAGTGGTGAACTCGTAATCGCAAATCAACTGATTTCAAGTCGAGAGTTCTAAGATACAAAACCTTGTAAAGTTAATTACTTTTATATGTATTTGAATACTACATCGTGGATACCGGTGTTCTTTGGTGGTTGGGTTTCATTTAACCACACATCTCAGGGATGGTCGATCTGTGTCTCTACAAGACTACACTTGATTTACATTCACAGATATCATCATCCTCATTCGTCCTCTGAAGTATACCTTAAAGTGGTTCCAGAAATTAAACATAAAAGAAAGAGCAGGTGGTCATAGATTTCCATAAAGCCTTTATATATATATATAAAGGCTTATATATATATGTACGAGTATATTTACTTTCTCGATGAATACAGCTAGAATAACTGACGATGATCATGTTAAAATTGGGATATCGGGTTTTAGCAAATTTTTACGTATAAGCAAACTTCTTCAAAATGATATATGTATGTGCCTACGTATATATATATATATATATATATATATAAATGATGGTGATATTGCGAAACAACAAATTTCGATTTTCCTTAGAAATATTTTTGAAAATTTTTTTAAAGCAAATTTGTTACCTATAATACATAAAATATTATATATAAAGAGGAAACTGTGTTTGATTGTCTGTCTGTCTGCTTTTAAATCTGCAGGATACATTCGTGTTATGCTAAGAAAGGTTTTAAGCCACAGTCCGAGATCCTAGCCCCGTTAGGGTTTGAAGTTGTTTATTAAAAATATTCATTTAAGAATGAAAAGATTAATAATCGAAAATAGAATTAATTTATGTCATCCTGGCAATAGAAATAACTTGTGACGTTTTCCCTGTCAAATATATCCATACTAAAATTTTATGCATAAAGAGAAAACTATGTTTTTTGTCCGGTTGACTGTATGTTCTTGCATCACGCATGAATGAACCGAGCTTTAAAATCTATATTATTATTCTGTACTCAAAATATGAAGCAATTTTTTTAATTTCTTTCATAATAGTTATACTTTATTTTTGAAAAATTCTCTTTTAAATTAAACTTTTTTATTAGGAAACACTTCGTTATAAATAAACTTTCTCTAAATTTTCCCCACTGAGTAAGGAAGCTCCTAAGTCGACATTTTTTTATTCCAAATTTCGGAATTTTAATGTTTTAATCTTATTTTGCAAATCATCATAATCCCTCTTGAAACTTACATATTAACATATTAAATATTAAAAAATTCGGAAAAACCTTTATTTAGTATTTTCGATTCTAACGTTTATAAAACTTTTTTATTACACGTTTAAAAAATATATTATGTTTTATTATTACATTATTTTAATTTTACTGTAACAAAAAATGTAATCTTTAGAAATTTTTTTTTGTTCTTCGCAAATTTAAATAAGCTTCAAATTTTCAACTTTAGATTTTTTTATGACGCTTAAAAACTTCTAAAACTTAGCAATAAGTCTATAAAGTGTACATTTTTTATTTCATTTTAGTTTTATTAAGAACATTAATAAATTTGGTTACAAAAATCTTTCTAATCGTGTTAGTAGATTTAAAAAAATTTTTTTATGAAGAAAATAAAATTAATTTCCTACAAAAATAATAGTCAGACCCTTAATGTCTGAATTGTAAAATCATTGCAACGACAAAGCTATGAAAGATAATGTGAACGATCCTTTTGATCGTTACTTGAACGGTGCAGGCGAGGGAAAGACATGCAATACTTTGCCAACTATTTTACAACCGGAAATAAAATAATAATAATTAAAAAACAATAAAATATTCCCGCATACGGCTTTCAAGCTTCTGAAATTAATTGAATCTTCTTTCAAATTCACTAAAAAATACTTATTCAATTGTAGAAATACGTTTGTTACAAGATAACGACCTAGATATAATTAGATTTGTTAATTAGGTTAATTTTGTACCTTATCGATAGCAGAAGTTAAATATATTTCTAAATACTTAAAACTTTTGTTGAGTTAACTAACTACGTGGTACTATTTTTTAATTCCCATTTCCATATCATCAATTATTTGGAATATTCACTTTTATCGATTTTAGATACTAATCATATATTCACAATGAAATAGGGGTTAGTTTTTAGGTATCAGTTTTTTAAACTTGTTACCTGTAAATGTTACAATATAGATTGCCTACTGAAGAATTAAAAAGCAAACTGATTTTCGTAATTTATTTTAATTATTAATTAAGCAAAAATCAGGAATCTTGTATATGTAATGGAACTTTTTTCCAGATTCGAGATTTTCCAGATAAAAATCTGAGATGCTGTCAGACTAGTCTACCGGTAGTTTTAGTCGTGGAAAACGCGTGTGAAAAACTATCCCTCTCCAGCTATCTGGTATTTGCTCTCAATCTATGTGTTCGCATAATTTTGAAAAGTTTTATCTCTTGTCGTGGTTTTCGGTAATTGAATTTTTCAGTATAAAATGTTGTATGTGTATATATTTTTTAAATGTTTTAAAAAATTATTCTAAATCTTCGATGCTGCGGTTTTATTAAAACTTTCCCGATCCCTGATCAGCTGCGCGAAAGTTGTCATAATATGTATAATATTTGGGGGTTAAAATTCAAGTCATTATATTATTGTTTTAATTTAACAATGGATGACACCTTAAAGGTGCACTTCAATTGTTGATTTTAATTAAATTAATCGATTCGGTTTCGACAAATGTCGTATGTAATTGCGCTAAAAGCTGTTTAGAAGGACGTATTAGGTAACGTATTTTATGTTTTATTTGTAATCAAACGTCAAAGTCACAGTTCCTGCAAATTATCATTAAGTAATAAAAATTACTCTTTATTAAAATGATTAAATTACTCTTTATTGAAAAATGTTTTGGTATTTAATTTTTCTAAAACATTTCATTAAAAGCGTATGATTGTATGCCTCTTGAACTCTATCGAAATGAAATATTTAAATGAACGTTTTTTGAATGAGGTGGTCGGATTCGGTTCGGTTTAAGCCCTAAGTTAAAGTAAGATCAGAAGGCACATTAAATATTTATAAGATTAGAGTTAACAGTACCTACGGTGAGATAAGTCAAGTTTCCACTTGTAAAGGAAAGAGAAAAGGATCAAACAAGTACGTTTTTCAGTGAGCAAGGAGATAGTAAAAAGGATCAGCGGTGCGGTAAACGCAAATACCAGCTGCCGAAAATATTTTCTTGTTGTTGTAGTATCTTTAACCGTACATTTTTGAAACTATAGAATAAAATGCATGTAGTAAATAACTTGAGTATATTCTTCATATTAATTCCAATGTATGGAGAAGAACAAAAATTTAGAGTAAAATAAAAGGCTAAAAATAAGAATTTCTATATAATGAAATAATTAATTCGTACACGAATAGTTAAGTGGCGTTCCTCCGTTTATCACTTTTACATATTCCCGAAAAGGAACCTCCTTACACAGTTTTGTATAAATTTTTTTTTCATAGATTTTAGTATTCATTGTCTCTTTTTGTCTCTGTTTTTCTTTTTTTTAAGTAATTCGATTTTTTTGTTAGCGGGCTTTTGGTCCTTCGGTGATAATTGCTGATTTTGGAAAATAGGTCTGCATAAAATTCAAATCAACGTAGTAAAATAGTTTCTTTTAGACAGTTTCTGATCGTCTAGAATAGTCATTTTCAATTACCAACGACGGGGAGATATCGTGAAACACGATAACGGAAACCGATTCATTAATTGTCGGTGAACCCATCGATTCGGTAAACCAGAATCTTCGCGTTACTCTTGTGCTCGCTGTTCATCTTAATTTTTGTCTACATTTATTTTAGAGCGAGCTCGGGTTAGATAGAAATAGAACAGTATTTTAATATGTTCATTTAAGTCTACTTTTGAAACTCAAATTGTTATCTAGGATCACATATTAAAAACACTTACTATCTTTGAAGGAAGAGGTAATAAAGTATGATCGTGAAAAGTATTCAAAACAGTATTTAAATATCTTTAGCGTAAATTATTTTAAATCATTTCATGAGATACACGCACCTGTTCTTAGATCATGCAGCAGGATAAAGACTAATTTGTATTGTTATTGCTTTCTTAACCATACGTTTTCATACTGTTCAATGGAAAACACCTATGATAATTTAAATATATATATATATATATATATATATAGCTGCAAGAAAATCTTCTAGTACATCTCATTCACCATTTTAATTTAATTTTGCTCAAACTTTTGTAATTTTCAATCGTAATAAGATTATGAAAGCGTTTTAGTCCTGAATGAACACTGTAAATTATTTGAATTGTATTATCATTGATAAGCAAGTAATTAGTTGTATACACACAATCAGTGTGTATGCGGTATTTACATAAATGGAAACTTTCATTCCTCCTAAGGATAAATAATTTATCTTAAATTAATATTTTACGCTCTCAATAACTCATTCACTGGCATTTTCTTTCCAGGCTTAAGGTATATGCACATTTTTACTACTAATAAAGGAATTTTTTGCTAATTTTATGATTATAAGAAATGAGCGTATTCTATTCTAATAAAAAATGTTTCTAGAAAACAATTTAGAATTTAGAAATAAGCTAACTCTCAACCAGTTGTTCCTCCTCTCTCAAAATTATATATAGACAATCAAATAACGTTGGAAGCAAAACGTTTCCGTACATCATAACGCGAGAGATAATTATAATAAAAAGAATGCAGTAGTCGTCCTGCCGCTTTAGATTCGTTGTAAGTAATGGTAGAAATCTAATTTCAGTGGAATCGGTTAGAGTGACTGAGTTGAAATTAATCGATGTCCCGGCGTTCTTTATCTACATCATTTGTTCTCGCGTAGATAGTCTCTTCAGATGCCTCATTATTGATAAAGACACAGAGAGATAAAATAACAAAGAAAATTTATTTGTTTAAATATGATTTAAGCCATTTTTCAGTAATAAATAGTAAATTCAATTAACTTAAAATGCACAAAATTTATATTTATAAATGTATAAAACTCAAAAGCACAAATACATTGAAAGAGCAATTTGGGAAGAAAGATTATATTAGTAAATGAAATATTTTTCAAAATATCTATTCATTTTTATGTATACATTTTTATATAATCTGTGTTTTCCACAGTTTTACTTCCGTTTTCTTCTTTATTGTTATACAATAAGATTCAAATATCCATTTAAAATAACCAGAAAGTTGTTTCAAAACTGACAGAATGAGCTCTCATATCTATTTAAAGTAGCCGGACAGTTGTTAAAAAGCTGACAGTGCAGGATCTCTTCCATCCATAGAAGTTTCTCGTAGTTTTTCATCAGTTCATACTAGTTTCAAAAAAATAAAAGTTATTTAAGTATATTATCGGGCATATTTTAATGTTACAGAATAAATAAATAAAAATTTCTCATATCAGATGCCATTTACAAAATGTCGGTGTCAATTACATGCCCAAACATTACGTAGGTAAAAGGGGTTCGTTTCTAGCCAATAGATTATAAGTCTAACTGTCCTTGGTGAAATTACAAGATTAACAAGCCTGGCGTTGTAAATTATTGCTTATTTTACAACATCTTTTTTTACCAACGTAATTAGAAGTTTATGTATTTTATACAATGCTAAGAATATAATTTTTTTCTTTTAATTTTATTTAAAAGTATCGTTTTTGGATGAATTCCTTTTATGCATTTATTTATTACTATTTAGATTTTATATACCGAAGGCAAAAGAAAATTATTTTTATTTACGAATTGCAGTCTTATTTTTCAATAATTTTTCATGTAACTTCTATTCCTTTGATTATCTGCATGTACATGTAATAATAGATAGTGAAATTTGATGTTGCCGCGCAAATAGTACTTGTGCACGCAATCTTTAGCAGTTTATTACAACACTACATTCGCCAGTCACTATATTCGTAGAAGCGTAGAGTTATAATAGTTTGTCTCTCATTTTAACAAGGATTAGTTTTACGAATAGAACCGTATAACTAAAACACATACACACACGCGTTCTCGTCAACAATGAAGTAAACCCTATACATACTTATCTTTCTCATCAATCGTTTGCTTTCCTAATTTTATTAATTTTTTTTTTTTGCCCTAATTGGTTACATGCTTTCCCCTGTTTGGAGCTCTTGTTTTATACTCACTGGATTTTGAATTGACTAACCAGAAGTTTTTGAGGAAGTTTTTCTTATGTTTTTGATCATGTTGAGGGATGTTGTTTGTCCCTATGGTACTCGCTGGGTACCTACAGGATTGTGGATTATCTGTGATTAGTAATGTTTTCTGACTACAGCTTCAACCAATTGCTCCTTCTTAGCGAAGACGCATTGTCAATGAATGCCTAATATAACTAACCCATTTAACCTGTTTTCACCAATGGTACTTCTTATCCATGTTTTAATTCGTCGAAGAGATCAAAATGAACGCTTGATAGTGTTTATTGTGCAGTGCTGTAAAAGTAAAATCGGGAAAAACGACTCATTTTTTTAAAACCATAATTTTGTTTGACATTTTCAGTACCTCATTTCACATTTTGAATCTCAATTCCCTTTTTATTTTAATACCTTTTAAATTGTAGAGAGCTGCACAAGATGAATTATATTCACTCCATGCCTCCAATGACAAACCTGTCATGTTACTCAGATGGAAATTTATGAATGAAAATGCAGGACATTTGTCTGAGAAAATCTAACTTCTAAAGATGATATGATGGGATCAAAGTAAGAAATTCTTAAGACCTTCCCCGAACGTTTGATGGATTTTTGGCTGGATGACTGGTTCTATGCTTCTGTCAGACAGCAATGTGAGTGGTGGTTAGATCAACATTTAAATGATTTGCAAATGTTGCCTAATTTTTTTTAAACAGCATTCGTAACATTCTCCGCATCTTTTCGATGAACTCGAAGCATCTCAAAAATAGTTTGAATGTGCTGGTTGGCTTTGACTACGTCAAGTATCTTCAATTCCCCCCGCCCCCAGCCCACGGGTTGTACTATGCTTTACTGTAGGTCCGGCCGGGGGTGAAGAAATGTTTTCAATTAAAATCATTTGCTACGGGTTCCTGTATAGCGGAATGCTTAGCAATTAATGCTGCTGACAATAAATGAAGAACTGCACGCCTCTGCATGCATTTTATAAGCATCTTTTCTTGCTACTGGATTTCCCTATTCATCTAAGGTCTCTAAGGTGTTAACAATATCAACAAAGTGATCCATAAAAACATGGATGCTCATGTACTTCTTTGACCTCCTCTTCTCACACAATTTGGGGATGCTAGCATGAATCTTGTATCGTATAACGATCTTTTAAAAAAATGTGATTATTGCCTTGATAGTTCCAACGCAGTTTCAAATTTCTGGGTTACCGTTTAATTCGTTCACGACAAGGTTAAGCTTGAGAGAAGAACAGTGGAAATTTTTGTACTTTTTCGTACTCTCAAGATCGCCTCAAACCTCCTTCTTTCCCAGAAATGGTGGAACATCCGTCGAAGCGTAACTCCACACATTTATTAGGGTTTAGGTTTAAGTTTGTCACAAAATGTTCAGTGGTTTACGGCATTAAGTCTTTCAAGCTCTATATTGCCTAAAAATTCTTCTTCGAGTCCGTTGGTCTTTTCATCGAAGAAACATAATCCAATAAACAACTATACGTTGCCAGAAATATCCGCGGTTTCATCCTCCAAAATCCTGTAAATACAAGGTTTTTAACCCTCGTGACAATGTGTTCCCTGATTGTATCGTCACAAATATCAATTATATAATTTTTTATGACAAGTGATGGTATGAGACGTTTTTCGGTCCTTGCGCAAAATGGTCTTCTATGCGAACTAGCACAAAACGGTGCTTCGATGCGTAAATTTCATAAGTCGATATTTTCGACCTATTTTAAACCATCGAGATTTTTACCTGTAAGAGGTAAATCATGTGTGCCGGGAAAAATGATGCAGGGAACAATTGAGGACAATACTTTTTTGTTTTTTTCTATTAATTGAAAGAAGTGAAGACTGGTGAAGTTGAATGTCCACTGAAACGCCCTCCATGAACGATTTTGCAGATTTCATTGCAGTCTGATGTCCCTGGGACTGTAGATGCTTTGCAATAATCGTAATCGTTTTTGTACTTAGTGAAAGGTCTGATGGAAAAAAAACCCCAACCGGCTCTCTTCGTTTGGCTGACAGCTGAAGAACAAATAACATTTATAGAAAGCACCTTTCAATCACCTGGACTAAAATAATCTGGTGAATAGTCAATCAATTGATTGGTGATTGAATACTCATTTAATTCTCTTGTGGTCCTCATATCATCTTATTCTCATAATCCTCATATTCTTTTGAGATGCTTGTTATTTCACGATTTTTGCAAAATCATATATCTTCGAAGATACCCAGACATTTTCTACGAGACGTTGTTTCTCATCAACCGGTATGGTGCCCGCACGCTGACAAATTTTCTAATATCATCTTTATGATAACCGTCAACTTCAATATCACTTTCACTGTGTTGTACATTGGATTGATCGTTTGGTTTTCGGATCAGTAACGCTTTTTTTCAATATAAAATCATCCCTTGAAAAGATATAAAATACTTTATTATTTATAATTAAGTCAAAATACTTAATCATTTATAAAATATAAGAGCGAAATTAGAAAATATTTAAAAATAATCCATAATACCATTCAGCAACAAAACATAATAAGTTGAATTTATCAGAAAGCAGTTTGCTTCTGCGCGTGAAAACTAAACTGATTGTTTTCACTTTGGATAGCAAGCACCTCAATTTTATTTATAAAACCATTCCTTACTTTTAAAAAATATCGAATTATTTGGAATTTAAAACTATCAAGGATGAATCTGTGTTTATAAGAATATATTTTGTTATGCATATAATAGAATATATATTTCAATTATTTTGGGAAAAAAAAATAATAATCTACATTAAAATATTAATTTAACGACACAATGAGCGGTCCAGTCGTTTGCTATTATAAGACAACTTCTTGATGCATTATGTCTGCTGTAACACGAGTACAAGAGATAACCCCATCATATTCTTGTGTCTGTTAACATAAACATGCTGTATGCATTTTATGTTATCATTTATTCATTTTCTTCATTATCCATAAATAATTAATTGTTGAATTTTATACTTTTAGTATTTTGCACACATACAATTTACAAATATACTTGATTACACATAAAAAAATACACACTGTATACTTGATACATAAGTAAATACATATGTGTTTGTGCGCGCGCGCGCGCCGATTTGAATGTGCCAGTAAAAAATATTCAAATTTTTTTTCGTATTTCAGATTAAAAGAAATGAGAAGTTTAAAATATTTCATTTTTACACATTTAACAGTTTTTAAAACTTAAAAGAGTTGTCAAAGTACTTTCTTGAATCTGGACCGCTCATATTTAATTCATCCGCTCATATCGTCATTAGAAAATAAATTCGATTCCATTCACAGGTAAACATTTTCTAAGTGAATATTTTTTATCCTTATCTCATAACGCATCTGCCTTTCATTTCAGATAAACGACATAGAAATAAAGTCCAAATTCTTTGACGTAAGAAAATGAAACCTTGAAAAAAGTGCAAAATATTTTTACCCATAAGCAAATATATCCTGCTACTTTTAAACGTTAATATAAAGATATCCTTCGTAGGCAAGAGAGAAGAAGTAGTTGTAGAACAAGGCTGTACAATTTTCAAAAAACTCTCCTTTTAACCATTAAAAAAACAATCTTTTAAGCATGCTACAATATTCACGATTTTTTTTTTCATCATTATCGGGAAAATTTATCTAGAAATGGTGAATATAACTCCTGATTCCGGTTGACCAAAGCGGAATGTTTATATATCTAAATATTTATATGTGTGCAATGTTGAGATCTATAAAGACGGTTCAAGTGTGTGGTATAAGAATTGTTCAGTACTGCGGTTGGTTTACATCATCATCGCCATTTCCAGGAGTGGCGATGATGATGATGTACGGGAACTCTGGATCCCGAGACGAACACACACTGACAGGTACACTTACACGTACAAACGCCATAGGTTTGAATGCTGAGAGAATGGTTGATTACATGGGTGAGTGCGTTTTTTCTGTTTTTCTTTGTTTCAGGTATGTCGAGAAGATGTGTGTTGATAACATCTCCAATAGAAGATTCCAGAAAATTCCCCAAGACTGCGTTTATGCTTTATTGCGGGTCTAGTCTTGGGGTGGAGAAGAGCGGTGAGGGATGTTTAGTCGGTAGGGGGCAGGCTGTGGTGTCTGCTTAGTCGCTCAGCCAGGCTTTTTAGTTCGCTGGGTTTGACTAGCTGGGGGCGGTCCCGGCTAGTCACTTGACTAGCTGGGACTCCCTGGTTCGGAGTCCGACCCAATCCCATGAGGAGCGCGGAAATACATTCCTTCGCAACTCATCGTCAAAAAAAAAAGTATTGCGGTTGGTACTCTGATCGATTTGTTTTGTTTATACCAATCTTTTTTTTTCATTTTTCTTTTTAAACCTGCGGAACCACAGTTAAGTATATCTTCAGAGGATGAGATGAATGAATTGTAGCGTGTGTGAAAAATGCCATACTCAACTGGATTCTAACCCGGAACCTCCGGATGAAAGGCCGAGACGCTACCACTCCGCCACGGAGGCCGGCAAAAATTACTCCAATCTGTTTGTTTTATTCATTCTTGTGATCTCGTAAAATGAAGTCAGATGTTCTAATTACAAGAAAATCAGGAAGCAGAGCACAAGTGATCGATTTAAGTGAGAATTACTACGTAAATAATAAAAATAGTCTCATTTCATAATCCAGATAAATTAATGAATTCTTATGTAGAACATTACTATTCTACGGTATCAATATTTTTTTCCTAAAAGTGCGCGTGCATTTTTCATTATTAAAACTTATTATTCAAAATTACTTTTTTGGCATTTCAGCATTATTCGGCCACTGTAGTCATTTATTCTAGTCTTTTGTTTGTTTCTTAACTTTGGTGTTTAAGTTATTTTGATATACACCTGTTAGCGAGCCCAACACTTTGTCCGTAAATGGGATTCCTCCCTTCACCAGGGGAATAGTTTCTTGATTCCCAATACTTTTTCACCCCATTAGATCTTGTTTTCCTTTCTCCCTAAGAAAAAACTCTCTTGATCAATCCTGATTTGTTTATCATTGGTTGAAATCTTATATTCTTATCTTTAAATTTTCAGTTTCTATGTTTTCAAATTCTCTAGTGTCAGATCCAACTCTTTTATATCTTCTTTGACTTCCTTAATCCAAACGGGTGGTGTTTTCTGTTTCCATACTTTTTCTGTTACCTGTCTAGTCAGTCTGTCTTCTAGCATTTTCACCAAATTCCGAAAAAGAAAATTTTTTTCTTTTTACTAGTTTCTTTTTAATAGTTTTTATTTTGCGTATTTTTTTTCTAATTATTTTTCTTTTAATTTTGGATATTTTTTCTGTTCTGTTTTTCTGATTTAATATGATTAATATCTCTCTTTTTGAACTACTTCTTTATTACACAAAATAAAATATTTCTTTTTACTCAGAATAATTTTTAAATTTTTTTCTAAAAATAAAATATTTGTAACAAAATTACGAATGATTTTCAATCAGTTACAATTGCTTCATTTCAAGTGAATTTCACAAACCAAATAATATACCTCAAACACAAGCATTGTATCTAAATTAATGCCCTTTAGTGGAGCCAAACAACAAGTAGTAACTCTGGCTGATTACAATTACATAGAGGCAACAAGCTAGAAGTAGCAGACTTACAATATAAAGCGGACTGAACGGATTGATGTATACTTGCTTTGATGGATGATGCAATTTGAGGTTTCTTGTTATTTGCACCGCATTATCGCCTAAACAACACACGTAGGTACTGTATAAAAACATCATTAATAGTATTACAGACTTCACAGATACTTTTTGATTTAGATTCATAGTTTTTAAAAGTTTTTTTATAAAATCCTAAAAGGAGTATACAAAACGAAAAGTGAATTCTTTTCGAAGGGAATCCAAATGGAGGATATTTTTTTCGTTAAAGCTGACTAGTTTTTTGTGAAGGAGAAATCACTTCAAATATTCCTAGCTAAAGGTAATAACAGAATTCAGATTTTTTTTGTGTTTTGGGATTTTTACAACGAATTTAAAGATTTTAATCATAATGGAGTTATTTAGAATGTTCGTGGTGATCCCTCTAGAGTTACTAAAAAAAATTAAAATATAGAAAAAAAGAGCTTATGAAGCTGAGAATTTTATGGATAAAATTACATTTATGATTAGTATCTTCGAGTATTTAGCTTACCTCATTGAAGTTCATCGTTAACAGAATCGGTTCTTCACGAGTTTAATTTATCCGATCTAGGTAAATGATGTTATACGAACTTAGAAATATACGATTGCTTAATTGATTAATTTAAAAAAAAAAAAAATATTAATAAAAAAAGATCAGTATTATTTTTAATTTTATTTTAGAATAAAATTACTTTAATGTTATTTGAACATTTTTCTTCTTTTTTTCAGTAATTAATTTTTTATTTTTTTTAACTTCCGGAACCACCGTTAAAGATATATCTTCAGAAGATGAGACGAATGAATTGTAGAGAGTGTGAAAAATGCCATGCTTACCGGGATTCGAACCCGGGACCTCCGGATGAAAGGCCGAGAGACTACCACTCAGCCACAGAGGCCGGCTCCAGTAACTAATTAAACTTATTTTAAACAACTACGTAATAGATATAAATGATTCAATAATTAAATTACCTTCTTACTCTACTGCTTATTTTTGTTAATATTTTCATGTTTATTGTAATTAAATAATTATTTATATAATATTATTGCTTAAATTCTGTATATATTTTCATACATATATATATATATATATATATAT
>JAAAKQ030332044.1:6020-17250 GCA_010016005.3 Zanna intricata
AAGATATCCTATAATAACACTGTAAATAAGATACACTATAAACAATACACTATAAGAAAAAAAAATTTGCTTACAGAATCACTATTGTGATAATATAATTAATATCAATAGAAAGAATCACAAATAAAAACAACAGATTGTACTGCATGAGTTCAGAACTGATCTGGATAAAGAAAATCAGGTGTAGTCAAGACAACTGATGCAATAATAAGAAATGGAAGGGTAGTATATTACAACGATCTCTGTCTTAATTAATTAGCTCAGTTCTAGAACAATCTAAATGTAATTAGATTGTACTTAAATGTAACTGAACTTAATGTTGTTAAATAATAGTTTCACCTATTTTGTAGTTCATCAGATTTAAAATATAAAAATTAAACTTTTATCATTCCTTCAATTATTGTCTGTTTTAGGGTTGTACTGGTAATTTTGAAGCAGTTGTCCATTTGTGGTTAACATTAAGTACTGAATCTGATAATACTGGAGTTGGTGTACGTAGTTTTGATCCTTCAGTCATTCCACTTATTCCACTTGCTCCTTCTGCATTTTCTTCATTGATGTTTACTCTTGTTCGGTAAGATTTATTATCTTTTTTCTTTTATGTCAATTTATAAATTGTATTTATTGCAATAATCTTTACAAGTGTGAGAGAGAGTGATGGAGAAGAGCACGCAAGGGAGAGATTGTGCGTGGGTGTCTGTGTTACTTTGCTGAGATAATCTTTTAAGATCCATATTACTTCTCTACTGTTAAATTAGAAGTTCTGTTAAATAAACACCTAGTACAGAATATTGAGATAAGACATTCTTATCTTAACTTTTCATAAATGAACTTCTGTGGGACCCACATCCTCAGTCATGATTGAAATAATTGTGTGTGCGTGTGTGGCGCGCATATATATATATTTATGCATGCACATGCAGTCATTATAATCTTAAGAATTAAGACCAATATGTATAGATTGGATAAAATTAATATCTCTTTAATTTTTTCATGCAGGATAGTGGTCAGTATTTATTTTAATCCAAGTAAAATAAGAAAAAAATTTACATGTAATTAAATTACTGTATTTTATTTATCATTAAAAAAGTACTTAGTACTGTTACATACTGTTACTACTAATAGCTTTGTACATAATATGATAACAATGTATAAATTGCTTTTGTTCATAAAAATAGTACAGTTATTAAGTAATTTATAAAAATTCTTATTGGTTTAAAAAATGACTTTTGTAAGATAATCAGCAATGTGGGGAATATCAGTTTATATGCTTGTGTTTCTAATTTTTTTATGCCTGTGTTTCTATATTTATTAACAGTTGCATGATGAATAGTAATTACACTGATGAAGTCATTAATGTAGTTTAGAGAAATGTTTCCCTTCCTAAAAAAAAACTCATGAGAGGAAATGTCATTAAATGGTCACATTAGTTTGGTGTGTGAATTAAAGTTAAGCAGTTAAGTTTAATTGTGAACACAACAGAAAGAGCAAAACAAAAATATTAATTATTTCCATTAAAATCGGACTATCAGTCTTTTTGTAAGTTTATGGAGAAAGAGAACTTAAGCCATGGTCTTGCCTATCTTCTATCCCTATGATACCTCGGTAACAAATCTGAATATAGTTTATCAAATGAATGAAAATTATTAGTTATAGATATTATAAAAATCTTAGAACTACTCTTTTTAATGTTATTCAAAAAGTGAGGTTTCAAACGATGTATGTTTTCAAATCTAGATTTAATGATTTCATACAAAATTATAGTATTTTAACCTGACTGGTCCATAGGAGGAGTGGTAATACATGTAACTATTATGTATGTTTGTTTATTCACTTCTGTAGCTTCACACATCCAACCAATTACAACAAATGTTTAATTAGTAACAGTCTTCATTCTGGAAGTAACTTAGGCTACGTTAAATTGTCTTATTTAGAAAGGGGCACTACACTGAGGGAGAAAATTAGAAAATTAATGCTATTTTCAAATTCTAATTATGTTATTCTATAAAACTATAAATAAGAAACATTATTTTGCCTCTTTTGAGTTTTCAAAAAATTCATTGTTCTTGAGATATAAGAAAAAAATGTGCACAGCAAAAGGAAACAGGAAAGCATTGCTACTGTTTTAATGTTTTCTTTTCTCTCTTGAAGGTGTAATAATTAATCCCAGTTTAAGTTAATGTTGTTGCTTTTTGATAGCTTAAAAGATTCTATTATTATTTGTTAATTTGGTATCGCCCATTAAAGATCTTAATGATATAATAAACTGTTCATAAATATTATTGACTTTTTTTAAAATGAAAATGATTCTTCTGTACTCTTGTCAGTTATCACTTATAGATGTGTAACCTTTTCTAAGAAAATTGATGGTTTTTAAAACTCTGTGAATTTAAAAAGAAGTTTACAGTTTCCTTAATCTGTTAATATTTTCAATCTCCTTTCAATGATGATTTTTTTTTTGCATTCTCCTTATTCTAAAACATACTCTGAAATCTCCATGCCAATGTTGATTTTATCTCCAGGAAAATTCATAAATTGCTGGTTGTTCCACTAGGTCACTTGTGCATAGTATCCACTGATAAGCTATCATATTATATTAAGGCCATTTGATCTATTGTCAATATATTGAAAACGGCTAGATACTTTTCTAACCTTATACTGATAAAAAGAAGTATACAGAAAAGAATGCAGTAGAACTGGCCATTACTCTACCAACACTCACTTTTGTTACACATATGATACAAAGATGTCTAAGACAGGTTTAGCAAATGGGGAAGTTTTTCTTGTTAGTCTCAGTATATTGCTGAGTCTTTAAAGTAGGTGAACTAAATCTTAAGTAGAGTAATATGTGTGTAGAAGTAGTAACTCTAGAAATATCAAATTGATTGGGGGGGGGGGTGTCATGGATATGATGGCAAACTTAACTATGATTCTGCAATATATTGAAATATTTTAGGGAGTGGTATCTTAGAAATTTATGAATTTGGTGTAAAGATAAATGATATTTTTGGATGCAATGCAGTTTCCTTGAATAATACCAAAAAACAATTTCTTTTTTTGTAGATTTAGATTTTATTTATGTAAAATAGATATATTTGTACGATATATTTGTCAGAATGAAAAAAAATTTATACATTTAAACAGAGAAATACAGAAATGCTGAATTATATAATTATTATTTAGCATATGAAATAAAGAAACAATTTATACCATATCAAAATTATTTCTACTTAAGAATAAAGTTATAAATAACTGATAATTATCACTCATTTTTGAGTTAAATAAATCAATTTCATAACTGTTAACAAAATTACACATTCTTGTAACAATATTATTTGTTGTATATTTTAATCTATAAAGATTAATAGCAAATCTTCAATTTTGTTAAGCTATTTTAGCCGGAATCCTAAAATTTAAACTATTCAGTATATGTAGTTACATATTAGTTTAAATTAATAATATTATTACATAAATTAAAAATAAATTTTAGAACATTAGAATTATGCATGGATTCAAAAGACGGAATATCAAGAATAGAAGAAATGTTTAGGTAGTTGTCAGGGTAAAAGGGTCTGATAAATTCATTTGTATGGCTATTATTCTAAAAAAAATTATGTTGAACAATTTTGAGTCTTTATATGAGTTTGAGTGAGTGATGACCTAATTAGCAGTTCAAACAGTGTAGATTTTATCAGAAGTATGTAAAGAGAATATTTTTACAAACTCTTCCTAGCAAATCCAAGTTGGTTTGATTAATTTACTATATAACCAGTATGATCACTAAAACTTATTTTAGAATCAAAAACCTGTGAGGGTCATTTAATAATTAAACAGACAAATAGCTATGTAGCAAAAATGGTTTATTAAATAAATAGCAATTTCTTTGTTTAATTTTCCACATAATCCTCACTAACTTCTCTGTACTTTTTCTCATCTGTTTATGAGTCTTTTTATTCACTCAGCGAAGAATTCTTTACCTTAATCTCGAAACCAGGTTTTTACTTTTTTCTTTACTTCCTCTTTGCCATTGAACTTGATGCCATGCAAAGCTCCTTTCGTCGGATCAAATAGATAAAAGTCCAAAGGAGTAAGGTCAGGAGCTCTCAACCCACTTTGCCAATAGTTTCCAGCATTATTTGTGCCTTATGAGGGTCGAGCATTGGCTTGGAAGAAGAAGCACACCTTTCCTCAGCCATTCTGGATATTTCCTCTTTAGGTGGGCTTGACTTTGTTCTCAATCATGGCTGATTAGTATAGGCTGTTGATAGTGCATTGCTTCTTGAAATAATTACAGAAAATCAACCATGGGCACTCCAAAAGATGACTAACATAACTTTAACAGCCAATGGTTGCATTTTGAATTTCTTACAAACATGGGATTCAGGGTGTTTCCACTGCATGCTTCGACTCCGGCTCAAAATGATGTATCCAAGTTTCATTACAGGTTAAAATCTGTCCAAAAATTTATCACCTTCGTTATTGAAGAGATTTTTGAGTTCGATGCAAGTGCGAAATCCTCTGCTTTGTGGTGAACAGTAGGCTCCCTAGGAACCCATTTTGCACATGTCTTACAGTAGTTAAGTTTGTCTTAATTGATGGAATGAGTTGTGCCAACACTTACTCAATATTTTTCGGCAATTTGTTGAACTCTAAGTCTTCTTGGATAAGTGAATCAGTATGAGAATCTAATGCCCAAGTCGACACCGTTTCTGAACGCCTAAAGAGGTGCTCATTGGTGAAGCTTTTGTGACCACTTTTGAAGTTTTCCGTCCACGTGTAAAAATTTGCATGGTTCATGCAACTACTGCCATATTGTTTTTTCATTCAAGAGGTTGTAAACTTTCTGAAAGTAAAAATGTGATCACAGAATGCTGTTCTTCAAAAGTACTTTTTTTGAGCAGACACACCATTATAACTAAGACTTTAAAGGTTATGTTTACGTAAATATTAATTGAAAAGCTGATGAACACTCTTCACAAAGGATGACAACTAACACTATAAAAGTCTCAGATGCCTGCATATGGTAGTTAATAATGAACTTTATAATTTTCCGTTTTATATTTTAATTTAAATATTATTTAAACATAAATTATAATTTTATATTTTTCCAAAAAAAAAATCTCTGAATAATGTCAATTTACTTGTTACAGAAGAGGAGGAATATCTGTCCGTGAGTGGTGTTTAGCTTTCCAGGCTTTGACATTATTAGCAAATCTCCCACTACTGCAAGGAATAACATCTCCGGAAAACATTATATTTAGTACACTTTGTGGCATGGCACCGCTTATCGTATCTGATGCAAATTTTGTTCCTATGCTTCATTCATTCCTATCAAGTCCTCAGATTAAAGGATGTGTAAGTCATTGATAATATATTGTTTAAGTTTTAAATTAATGAGATAAAATTAAGGGTGCATCAGTTTATTTTAATAAAATAATTTCATTATTAATAACAATTTTTTAATTATATTAGAAGAAAAACCTTATATTCAAGCAGATTTCATGTTCTCTTATTAACTACTGCATTAAAATGCTTGAAATAAAGTTATATTTCAGCATAAAAAAAACACAATTATTAGAATGGAGAAAATAAGTAAATCAGTTTCTTACAATGTTTATATATTTAAAGAGTCCAATGGGAGATGTACATCTTATAATGATGTATCTGTATTTGTTAATTTCTGGAATGAATTAGGATAATTATATAACAGCCACATTAGTTTCAGTCTTAGTATAGTGTAAAAAAACTTTTGATTACACAATTGAAAGCTTTTCAGTTGTTGAACAAATAACTTTCACAAATTTATCAGGAATTATTCAATGCTATTTACTTTATATGAAAGAAGTATTGAACTTAGATATTGAGGACATTTTGTAGATGGTTCAATCAGTATAAAACTTTCTGCTTGCTTATTACATGTACACGTCTTGTAATCCCAACACTATGAACAGCAGGAAAATTCAGTGAAAAGGCTTAATTTTAATAATATTCATTAAAAAACATTTATACTGGACATGAAAAAAAGGTTTTTTTTTGCCATAAAAAGAAATAAGTAAAATTAAACTGGGAATTTACAAAAGCTACTGCTCGTGACAAAAAATTAGCACATGCATATTATTAAACAGCTAGTTTGTTAAAATAGTGTCATTAATAGTATCATCTTAATTCTTTTTATTGATAATACTCACAGATTCATTTAAAATATTTTTGTTAATGTGATCTTCAGCCTAAAGTGTCCTTTTTTAATTTGTATAATATAAGGAATTCAATTCTTACGGTAGTTAGCTGATAGCAATCTTAATATTATACCATATATCGAATGTTCTTAATATTAATGTAGCTAAATTTAAATTATTATAAAGTATGAAATTATAAAGTAGAAAAACTGTACAAGTAGTAGTTAAAAGGTACTCTTACCTTAAATAGTAAAGTAGTAGTTTGTACTGCTAATTAAATAGTTTAGAGAATAGTGCACTGTTGTGTGGAGTTGATAGGTAGAAAGAAGTCAGTTGCAGTCCATTTTTGCCCTTCTGAACTCTATAAGCAGTACATTCTGTTATACCAATGCAGTGGTTCACATTATAAAATAATTAAAAATATTTAGAGCTATGTTTGCATGAAATACTCGGCCTAAAAGTAGGGATGAAAAGTATTTTTAGTGATATCGTAGAGTTTCAAAAATCTCTTTTTTCTCCAATTATTTACATAATTTTAATTAATGAACATTAAATTTATTTTTTTTTCAAATTTTAATTATGTTCTTTTTAGGCTGGTGTTCCTGTGTGTCAGTGTCTTCATGAATTACTCGTAAGATTGGAAATGAGATGTGATGTAATATCAGGTTCAAGTGATATTGGAAACAAATTAAAAGAGTCATTATTAAAACTTGTCTATCAGTTAGTTCAAGAAGGTGGTGCGATTGCAGCTCGTCATGGTCCCCTTGATGCTCAGGCCCATCTTATCCAGATGTTAATACATCTCAGTTTCCCAGCAATTGATCTAAGCACTGCTATTGGAATTTTGCAATCTGTTGGTAGGTTCACTTTTACTAAGTTTATAACTACTATTATTATATGGACAGTGTACTATACTGTTACATAGGTTTTTGTTTCATTACAATTTGATTTATCCATTGCAATAAACTTTACATATATTACTCCTTTTAGGAGTAAATTGGTGAAAGAGCACGTTCCTCTAAAACTTATCCTGTGTGTTATCCAGAGGGAAGATGTAATTTTCTGTAAGCGTAACTCTGAACTGATGTTTATCATGACGTACAATAAGGAATAAATTATAACTTAAATAATTATGTAATGTTAATAATCATTGAATCATTAAAAAATTTTTTAACAAATAGAACAATTTGGTTAATGAAGAAAATATTATTAAATGGTACTCGCCTTAATTGCTCAACTCTTAATCAAGGATCTGTTGATGTTTGATTGTGAGACAATGTGGTAAATGCACAGTGTGCTCTGCAGATATATAAATAAAAATAGAAATGTGTGCATACACATTAATGTGTGTACATTCACATGTGTGGTACACACATGTGTGTGTACAATAATTGACAAATACACAGTTTATCCTTAAAATAATACTGGAGTTTTAAATTGTTATGGCTTCGAAACAAAACTTTTGTGGAGAGATGAACTACATGGTCTGTTCAAAAAATACGTAGACTATTTGAATTGCTCAGGCCCAGTTGGTTGCAGGGCTGTTCGTGTCAGTTGGTTCAGGGAAATCCGCTTAGTGTCACCTTCTTCGTACAGATCAGCTGATTACAAAGCAGTTTGCCAATCAGAAATATCATTGTTTGTTGCTTAGCTACATAGTTGTTTGTGAAGTGCTGTTCGTGTCATATGGCGGATTTTACAATGAGGGAATTGAACGAGCGAAGAGTTGCTGTGACATTTTGAGTTAAACTCTGAAAATCTGTGGGTGAAACTTTTGATATGCTCCAGACAGCTTATGGCGACGATGCTATGAAACGTGCAACATGTTTCAAGTGGCATGCACGTTTTAAAGATGGCCGTCAGTCGATTGAAGACGATGAGTGTCTGACGTCATTCCACCTCAACTAACGACTTGCACGTCAACAAAATCAGTACCATGGTGTGAGCAAATCGACATCTGACTATCAGAGAGCTTGCTGAAGAGTGTGAGATATCAGTTGGGTCATGTCACGAGATTTTGACAGCAAAATTGAAAATGAACCGCGTTGCTGCAAAATTTGTTCCACGTCTGATGATGGACAACCAAAAAGCCCATCGCATCCTGACTTCAGGAATTTCTTGAATGTTCAGAGGAAGATAAAAACTTCTTATCGAGGATCATAACAAGTGATGAGTCATGGGTGTACAGTTATGACATCGAAACAAAGGTTCAATTGTCCCAATGGGTTGGTCAAACATCTATCAGATTGAAAAAAGCTTGCCAAGTTCATTCCAAGATCAAGGTGATGTTGTTAGTTTTCTTTGATGCTGAGGGTGTTGTCCACCATGAGTACCTCCTCGAAGGCTCCACAGTGAACCAGACTTACTACATCGAAGTTCTTAAGCGTATGCAAGACGCTGTCTGGCGGAAAAGGCCAGAAATGTGGAAGAATGGCGACTGGTTTTTTCATCACGACAACGCTCCAGCCCATTCAGCCCTCAAAACTCGTGAGTTTTTGGCCAAACACTCCATCACTGTTCTTCCCCACCCATCCTATTCACCTGACCTTGCTCCTTGTGATTTCTTCTTGTTTCTGAAACTCAAAACACCTCTATAAGGAAGAAGATTTGAGATGATACCTGAGATCAAGGCAAATGCGACAAAAGAGCTGAAGAACATCACAAAAAAAAGCGTTCCAAGACTGTTTCCAAAAGTGGAAACACCGTTTGTATAAGTATGTACATCGGGGTGGACAGACTTTGAAGGGGACCCAGTCATATAAGTTATAAATAAAGTATATTTTGTTTTATGACCTTTGTCTACGTATTTTTTGAACAGCCCTCGTATATGTTAAATGAAAGAGAAACACTCCCAAGTTACCTGTTCAGTAGATTTCGATCTGTGTTCACTTAGTTGTCCTGCAGGAGTCAAGACAATATTCAGTCTCTTATCATATATTGCAAAGAATGTCTGTCGGATATTTCTTGACATTTCTTCTAGGTGGTCCACATTTTAAACTTGAACAGAATACGAGGTCTGGCTAGTAAATAATGAAACTGATTTTTGTAAGACAAACAACACAAGTCTTAAGGTCAAATGCCACATTGCTGAGTCACCTGACACCCTCCTTTACATTCCAGCCGGTGTGACAACCACAGCCTGCTCAGTCAGGGCACAGCCTTCGCTTGTGTTGGATCATGTACCTGCCAATCGGAAAGATGTAGGCATTTTAATAGAGCAACAGGTTAATCTGAAATTTTTAGTGAAACTTAGCAAGTTCGCAACAGAGACCCGTACTCTCTTACAACAAGTGTACGGTGATGAGTGTATGTCACCCACACAGGTTTTTGAATGGCATAAACAGTTCAAAGAAGGACAAGAAGAAATTGAACTTGATCCACATCAGGACGTCCTTCCACTTGGAAAATGGATGAAAACATTAAAAAAATAGGCAATCTCATCCATCCTAAAGGTCTGAAGATCAAACAGTGAATAAGAAATATTATCCTGAGATTCTAACTACTCTCTGTGAGCAAGTAAGAAGAAAGCGACTTGAGTTGTGGAAGAACAAATCATGGATTCTTCATCAGGACAATGCTCCAGCCCACACTGCACTGATTTTTAAGTCACTTTTGGTTGAGCATGAGATCCCTGTGCTAGAACATCCACCCTACTCGCCAGATGTAGCCCTATGTGACTTTTTTATATTCCTGAATGTGAAGGAAGCATGGAAAGAAACCAGGTTTGAGAAGTTGAAGCTGTGGAAGAAAAAACGACAGAGACCGTGAACATGATCTTAAAAAATTACCTGAAACACTGTTTTGAACAATAGAAAATTTGAATGGAGCAGTGTAGGGATCATGGAGGGGAGTATATTAGGGGATAATGTGAAAGTTGTTAAGGGAAAAAAAGTGTTACAGCAAAAATTCTCTGTTATTTTCTAGCCACACCTCATACACTTGTGTTTTTACATAACCGCAAAAATATAAAAATCCATGGGTGCAATGTCAGGAGATCGTGGAGGCCAGGGAATCTACCCTTTTCGTCTGACCCATCACTGAGGAAATGTTTTATTAAGAAAATTCTGTATGATTGTGGCAAAATATATAGGAATTTCGGCTAACTGAAAAAAGGGAACTTCCAGCATTTAAGGCACTATATACCCTTCTAATGTATCCAGGAAGATATTCCTTGTTATTGATTTTCAGCAAAAAAGAAAGCGCCAACTCTGTCTTGTCCAATAGTACACCACACATTTACTCTTTCACTGTCATGCTGATGTTCAATACCGGCATGTGAAGTTTCAGTACTCCGTGTACGATTATTATGCCAATATACTTGTCCAGAAACATGAATTGTTGCTTCATTACTGAAAATGAAATCATCATCCTGCTCTGATCTATCCAAAATTTTTTCGACAAAATCAAATCATTTCACTTTGTCATGTGGATGAAGTTATTGTAACACATGAATTTAGATACAGTGAAATGTCTTTTTAACACATTCTAAGCAGTTGTATTAGGAATGCACAACTGTCTAGAACACTGGCATAGATTTCTTTCGGCTATGCAAGAAACTTGTTCACACTGTTTCAATTGTTTCATCAGAAACTGTGATAGTTACCTTGGATGTGTTTGCTTCAGTAGGTGCCTGTTTCTTTGAGTTTACCCTATCGCCGAATGTTATTTTAGTGTGAGGGGTCTTCATTGTACACATTACAACATTCATGCCTGACATGTGTAAATGATTCCAACATAATAAGCCAAAACACACATTGAACCTTCTCTGCACTGCAAATATGAAGACTTAACGTGCATGTGCTGCTTGTGTGTATTGGAAACAATGCGCATGCGCTAGCTTTCACACTTACAACTTTGAGTGTTTCTCTTTCATTTACCATACATTTCATCTCTCTACAGTGGTTTGCTCTAAAGCTATAACCTTTTGAAAACCTCACTATTATTTTAGGGCCACTATATTTACTTACATCTTTTATTTATTACATTTCAGAATATGAATTGTTAACAAATTTAATTCTTTCTAATTTTAGTTGTTTTTAAAGTATATATTTCTT
>JAAAKQ030332376.1:2649-26389 GCA_010016005.3 Zanna intricata
TTTACAAAAAGGAAAACTGATCAGAACAATAAATCTAACAGCCTCATGGTTTATAATTATTATTATTATTATTATTATTATTATTACTACAAAGGGAGGGAGCAGAGACATGATTCAAAGGCACTTAAGTTATAGTGTTTATCACATACTCTACAAAACTGTCTTTCTAGTTCCTATAATCCTAGAATTATTTCAGCATGATCAGAAATGTCAACATCACCTGTAGGTTTTATAAATGCTTAAATTTAAAGACTTACTAATCTTAAAAATGTTTTTCACTCTCTGAAAATGATGAGAAGCTATAAATGGTATTTTCTGGAGTAAAGTAATTAGCGACTTGATTTACTTCAGGGTGAGTATGTAAAACATTCTTAATGGTCTATAAATTTCTAAAGAACCCTCTTCTAGCATTTTATGTTCAATTAAATAAGATTCTGAAAAAAATATCCCAGCTGTCCGTGCAAATTTAATGATCATTATAAGCATACTCAAAATCCACTGTTCTGGTTGAAGTCAAATAAATACTACAAATAGCTTTTGGGGCCTGCACATGGAATCTCATTTTTTACAAAGTATAACAGACTTCTCCTCACTGCCTTCTAATCTAAATGTCATAGCAACAAATTCAAATCTGCTCATTAGTTTCTAATCAAAGCAATTTTTATTTTTCAGTTAATGTTTAAAACCATCTGCTGGTAAATATAACAACTAAGAAATATATCTTACAAAAAAATAAATATCTTATCTTAAAATAAAAAATACACCAAAATACTGAGCACAACATTATCATTAGGTCCTATGTAATTCAGTCAACTGCATTCCTTTATAACATCTAATGTCTCAGAGAGTTAGAGCCAGGAAAACTGAAGGGTGTCAACAGCCTAAACCATGTCAATAAACTGGTTTATACTTATTTAGGTTTACTAACACTGGGTACAATTTCAATGCATAATATATATATCTGTGGTTAATGACCTCAGCAGTAACTAAATAACTTTATATTTATAAAAAACCTCACATATATGTTTGTGGTATGTGTTGAAATGTTAGTTAAAACTCATACTGAGGGGCAATTTGATTAATTCTTTAATCACTATTTTTATTTCTGATGGTGTTGAACAGTAATCTCATAACAAAAAAAACTGAATTATTGGAATTCTAGATAGCTAGTGCAGCTGGACATATTGCAACAACCTTTAAATAAAAAAAAAGGGGGAAAAAATGTAATTAATTCTCTCTTGAGTCCCAGTATCATTTGGTGTCCAAGCAACTTTTTTGCCACTTTATTTTTCATGCAAGTATTTGACAACAAAACAACTGTCTTCAGTTTTTGTCCAGAAAACTTATGTATCATAAAGCACTCTCATTAGAATGTGCTGCCATGTCTGTAATAAAACTTTTACACAATCTTCTGATTCTGTAGAAGTTTTGTTAACTAGCCTACAGTTTTGTTTGGAAAATGTAAAAAAAATTAATAATTATTATTATTAAGTCTAGTTTTAATTTATTACAAAATTAAGTAAAATATAAATCAAGACCTTATATTTATAAGAGTCTCCTTTCAGAATTACTATTATACATACAAAACAGTTAAATCTAACCTCAAAATGCTAATTATAGTCAGATAATCATTCAGATATAAAAATGAGAGCATACTCGGATAAGTAATGATAAATCTATGATAAATTATATGGTTTACGCATACAGAAAGAAGTTCAGTCTATTATTGTAAAAAATTCTGAAAACTTTTATGATTGCTTGTAATGCAACTACTAAAATACTATGAATGAATCTATGAAAAACAAATTCTTTATAAATTTTCTTATCTTTATAAAAGAGGAGATTAAGAGTGACATTGGTAGCAAAAATAATACTAAAGTGAGTAATGAAAGCTCTTCTATGCCTATTGGAAAATATATGTTTGAATTGAAACTAAGTGAAGTTGAAAACATATCAACAGACATATTGATTTATAATGTTAAAGAATCGCTAATAGTGACATGAAGGAAAATAATCTTCATAAGTGAAAAAATGTATTTAATTACATAAAAATACTGGGTAAATTAGAAAAGTTAGTTAAACTGATGGACAAGAGATTCTTGAAGTTGATTTTGACTTTTAACAGATATCTTATTTTTTGAAATTGTAATATAAATTCTTTCAATAAAGATATAATTTATATCAAATTTATAAATTACTTTTCTTTCTTATCAATTAAATTAAGTTAAAGGTTCAGTATATATATATATAAATTTCAACATTGATTCCCGTTTTCATGAATATAAAGAATTTGATATGTAATATTAAGGATAATATCAGCGTTTATGAGATTTACATTAAGAAATACAAATTTACAACACTTGAAAAAATATAAATCAAAGAAAATTTTACATAAAGAATTAATGAGATACTATTTATAAAAATATGTTAGAGCGATAAATAAACATGTTAATGAAACAGCTACTTGTAACGATATCTTGTCCCAGAATTTTAAGGGTGAATCAAATGTAAACTGAAATGTTTGTTGTTGTTGACACATAGCTAATGGAGAGGGGCGTGGCTCCTCAGTGTTTATGCAGGGATGCGTAGAGGGAATCCCATTCTTAGTGAGCCAGCTCACTACTTTTTTCTGGTCAATAACACATGTCATTGTACGTTGTGCAACCATATTATTATTAAATTCCTCACAGCAGAGGGTATGAAACAATCTGAAATTTTGAGAAGACTTCAGGGACAATACATTTAGAATGACTTAACTATATAAAACCTCCTGTTTTTAGAAGGACAAGAATTAATTGAAAATAGAGGTCACCAATGCTGCCCAAAGACAAGTGCTACTGCTGAAAACGTTCTCATGGTTTGTTGCCTTATTGAGGACGACCATCATTGATTATAACAATTGCAGAAATTGTCTCTGAGATTGGAATAAGTTACAGCAGTACTTAGGCAATCATTACTGGAGATCTTGGGTTTAAAAAAGTGGCATCATGATGGGAAACTCTTCTCACTGAAGCTAAGAAGCTCTATTGGCTAGAGATGCGCCAGTGGTTGTTGAGTTGTTACTAAGCTGAAGGAAAATTTATTTTGCATTGATTCATTACCTGTGATTTCTATTATTTGTCATCTGGGTATACTATTACATTCCAGAATCAAAATAGGTAAGTGTGGAGTGGTGAAAAAACAAAGAACTGCACCCAAAACTCATCAAAGCCAAAACTTGACTGTTAGCTGAAAAGGTTCTGGCCACAATATATTTTTTTTTATTTTAAAGGAGTTTTGCATGTTGATTTTTTTCCATAAACGTCATACAGCAAATTCTCCGTATTACTGCCAAATTTTAGACTAAACAAAATTCTTCAAAAATTCTGTCAATTTCCAATCTGACATGTCATACTGCTTCATGACAACACTCAGCTCCATACCCCGGCTCAAACTAGAAAAAGTTGCATCCTTATTCTGGACTAAACTGCAGCACCCTCCATACAGTTCAGACTTATCAACCTGAGATTATCATTTTTTTTGGGCCATTAAAAGAAGCACCTGGAGGGCAGAAATTTGAAGACGATGCTGCTGTTGTTGAAGTGTTCGTGTGCAATTGGTTGATGTCACACCAGCCTTCATTTTACTATAGTGGGATCAAAAAGCTAACTATCTGCTGGGAAAAATGTGTTACCAAAGGGAAGAAATTAGGTGAAAAAATAATATTACATGTATTTTCATCAACCTTCAATAGATTATTAAAAAAAATCCTGTTACATTAGATTCACCCTCATAGTAAAAATTAAACTTATAATAATTAAACTGGATGAAAATAACAAAAAAATCAGTTGGTTCACTGGTAATCTTCGAACTGCAATAGATATGAAATTAGAAGCATATGTACAATTTACAGAAAATAAAACTGAAAACACCTATACACCTGCATGTATACATTATATATCGCAAAGAAACTGATTATCATCAATAATTAAGGGTAAACAAAAATTAAAAATGGTGTAATTTTGAAAGATCAAAGTGATTCTAAAAACTGTGAAAAACAATTGGAAATAGTTTGGAAGTAGGTGTATAATAATTAATAAACTCTAAGAACAGGTGAGTAACTAAACAAATTCTATAATAGGAGTATCCAAAATATTGTACAATTGATCGGTAATATGCCTTGTATTGACATGAATGTAAATTTAATTAGCCACTTCGTGAATTTAAACTTATAAGCAGCACTGAATTAAAAAACTACTGTTTGTTCTCAGAAAAGTTCAAGTTTTGATAAATTTTATTTAATACTGGAATTAATACTCGTGTATTTGATAGTATGAAACAGATTAAAAATATGTTGCATTATACCCACTTCTACATTACTAAATGTAAAAAATACAAGTCAGCTAAAAGCCTGATACTGATATACCATTTCATTAGTCAAGAACATTTTGAAATATATATTCTACTTGCAGATTATTGATTTTAAAAAGCTTGTTCTCAACCCATTTAATTTTGATTACAGAGAGCATCAGAGTTGAAAGACTGCTCTTTAGTGTATTCTTAATAGGTGGAGGTAGAGTCTCAAGAAAAATTAAATAATAATTTATGTTTTGATAGACTTGATCAGCGCTTGAGTAAATGGCGGTCAGTACCGCCCGTTTGAGACGATTGACAAAAGTATATTAATAAATCAACTTCATAGATCAGGTATGGATAAACACTCCATTTCTGTTATTTGTCAATAATATTTCCTATATTACTAATCCATCCAATATTCAAGAAATATTCAGTAATATAAGTAATGACTCAGGTAATTCGTAATATATTTCTGAAGTAATAAAATGAAGACAAATAATAAAAACTAAATATATACTTTTAGGGAAGGAGAGATATAGTCTGACATAAGAGATTTAAAACTGAAAATGAAGATGGAGCATCAAATTTTTCTAAGTGGGAAGATGATTGATAATAGCATTATTTCTAAAGAATATTATAAACACATTTACAATAAAATTAATAAAAAGAGGGTTATTTTTCTAGAATTACAATAAATTTAAACTAAAGTTTAGATTGGTCAGGTATAGTAGTTCTGTGGATTGAGTATTATTATTCAACTTTGACAATATTTAATGATACTGAGATTGCAAGTTTACAGTTTCTTAAAAAAATAATGTTTAAAGACAACAAGAAGGCTGTTTTAAACATATTTAAACAAAATGCCTCAATAAAAGAATTTTGTAAATATTAGAGATTTAATTTACTACAATGATTTGATTTGTATAAATAAAATGTCTTTTAGTATAATACCATTAAAACTGCAAAAAAATGTTGTTTTAGTTCTTTTTATGACTTTTTTAGTGATATGTATCTGAATATGAATTTAATAACAAATCAAGAAATATATACAGTATAAAAATAAGATTGTTTAAATTATCAAAAGAACAGTTAATCAAAAGAATAGAAACAGATATAATAAAGAAAGTAATTTAAAATGAGATGCTTTGTTTCCATAAATCTGAATATATAAATTTATCAGGAAAAGCAAACAATAAATGTAAAATAAAGCTATGATAAGCACAAACCTAACATTGTCATGCCTGATCATTATTTAAGTTATAAATGGGTAAAAAATTATAAGAAACTGTCCCTATTAATATTGTTGATTTCTGGGAGTGCATTTCTAACTTATCAAAAGTATGGATCAATGATGTTAGTAATGAAACAATATTCCATTGATTTTATAAAGCTGGTTTCAGTATTAACATGATAAAATAGAATGAAGAAGATGATACAACACTGATACAGTTAAAAAGTCATTGGAATTTCCTCCAAACAACTGGAAATGACAGTAATAAAGTTACACTGGAAGATTTCATCACTGTTGATGAACAGGTTACAGTCTCTTGATTTTTCCTGATTATGATGACATAATTCATAGTGTTAGCAAGTCCTCTGAACTGGTAGAAGAAAATAATGATGAAAATTGCAAAATCGGCAGGAGGAGAGGATACCTAGTGAAGAAGAACTTTACAGTCATTTAAAACAATTAGGCTTGGACTACGGCTCGAAAATGAAGTACCTGACAGTATTTTTTAGTATTTAAATAAATGTGAAACTTTTTTTGACTGTAGTACCTTATTCAAACATAGAAAACAACAGAAAATTATTCACTCTTTCAAGTAATAAATTAATACTATATTAAAAATGATATACTGTAAACATTACCTAAGAATATTTATCAAAAACCAAATAAAAACTAAAATTGTAATAGGATTAGCTTTTTTGTTTTTAAATTGTTTTTTTTTTTAATTTAAAAAAAGTTAGTATATTCATTTTTTGTGTTATCGTTGTGAAAATATTATTTGCTAGAAATAAAAAAACAGTCTGTTAACTTACAACTGAGTACTAGCTTTTAAGTACAGCCTATATCCATTCTAAGTTTGAGATAAGTCCTTACCTGAGAAATATACTTTTTATATAGTACATTTAATGTATTAGATTAATATGTAACGCATACATAAAAAATTACATTTACATTTTTTCTACAGCACTATCAACAGAAATAACTAGTTTATTTTAATTCATCATAAAACGGGATACAATGTTTGTAAAACAAAATTAGACTGGAATTTCTTGTTATAATACAATGAAAACCTCTATTTAAAAACTTTTTTCCTGGGATTCTTGATTTTGTTATATAGAGGTTTGACTGTACATTTACATTTTTTCTACAGCACTATCAACAGAAATAACTAGTTTATTTTAATTCATCATAAAACGGGATACAATGTTTGTAAAACAAAATTAGACTGGAATTTCTTGTTATAATACAATGAAAACCTCTATTTAAAAACTTTTTTCCTGGGATTCTTGATTTTGTTATATAGAGGTTTGACTGTATATTTTTATCTAACTGTATATTTTTTTATATTTTCTAATTTTTCTATAATTGATTTCATGTCGGGACGATTATTTTTTTTGTCTTCCAAACAGTTTAACGCAAGCTGATATACTGGATTTGATACACCAGTTTCCCAGTTACCACCCCAATCACCAGCAGTTTTATCAATTAAACTATTAACTGTATCTTCAGATGATGAACTGCTACCAATTTCTATTATGAAATCAGCCTGTAAAAAAGAATAGCAAAACAATTTATAAAATGAAACATAATTATTGCATAAATATTTTTATTATCATCAGTACAGAAAGCAGGTCCATTTGAGTTTGAGAACATTCCATTACCTTCTGGTATTTTTAACCATTTTTAGTTATTTCATTTTGTAAAACAAAATCAACTTTGGATCAATATGAAGTACAAACATGAGACAAGGATCATTATCTACATCATTATTTTAAATTGATGCAAACTTGTATTTTATAAAACATAATACTTAAAATATATTTGTTACATCACTGTCAACGGTGATGTGTGACCAATCCCAGGAATGTATACTCCATTCATATTAATCAAAATCAATATTAGATTACTTCACATGGAGATCAGAGACTATAAAAAATGTGAGAAATATTATGCATGAAGATGGGTCACGTTGAATGAAGTTGCTTGATAAAATGTTCGGTAGTATTAATAAGTCTATACAAGTTATTTTGAAAAATCTGGTAATACAAAATTTGCCTTTTTTTTACATTCCATTCACAGTGTTTCAAACAATAAGAAAGAAGGGTAATTATTGGATCAGTTTGATGGTTTAGATAAAGATGATTTAAAATTTTTCAGTAGAATAACTGGTGATGAACGTTTGGCATATGATTGCAAGATGAAATGACAGGCAGAATTTAGAATGGTATTAACATCCTTTTCTATTCAGAAAAAAGTAAGTTTGCAAAAGCCTTATATAATATTGTATTATATAAGGAAATGTATGCTAATGAGATCAAATATCATAAATATTTAACTTTTGAATCAGTTTTTGCAAATCGGCTTTATGACCCCACTGTAACAAAAAAAAAAAATTGGTGTACATATCACATGACTTCTTTGTATTATTAATCTACATTAATTATTATTAATGTAAACCATGTCAATCAGCATTTTTCAATTAAATTAATTAATTTTCATTTTATTAAATGATTATTATTTTATTTATTTTCCTTTTTATTTTTTTCATTTTTCAAATAAATTAATTAATGTTAATAACATTTTTCAACTGATTATTTTAATCAGGGAATCTATACCTCAAGAAACAAGTTGTGAAAAAGTTGAGAATAATTACAAAAAGGTTATGGAAACCAAATGTTTTTTGGCAAGACAAAATGTTTGATTCCAAAAATTGGTTGTTGTTGCTGAAAATGTACCTATCCATTTTGCTACAAACACAGGACATTTTTGGGCAAAAAAGGAATTAAGTCACTAAACATCCCTCCTCCTATTTTTCAATTTGATCTCCACCAATTACTTTCTGTTCCCTAAAATCAGGAACCAAGAATGTAATGACACAGAATAGTAGAGAACATTCAGGCTGCTGTGAATTTTAAAAAACCAAAAAGAGTGATTTCACAAGAGTTACCTTAAATGCCAAATTGAATCTGTATATACTTTACACAAATGTTTTTATTATTCCTATACAACAATGACATCTGATGGAAATACAACTTTATTTATTTTTATTTTTTTGTGTTTTTCGAAGGCGAAAAACATCTTCACATTATCTTCGCCTGGAATAAAATTAATGATTAAAAACTGAAACTAAAATCATAAAAACTACTTTTATTAAAAAAACTTACAACTAATATCACAGATAAAATTAAAATGTTTAAAACTAAAATTAGATTAAAATTTAAAAATGGTAAACAAAAGCTAAAACTAATATCACAGTCAAAATACTAAAACTTAAAACTAATACACAGTAAACTTTAGAACAAATATCAAACATTTTATTAAATCTGTAAGGGGTGTAAAAGGCCTCCTAACAGATTAAAACTTATACTAATGTCACATGAAAAACTAAAAACTACTACTAGAATTAAGTTAAAATATTACCTAAAACTTAAAACTAATATCACATAAATCTTTATAAAATGTACAAATAAATACGACATAAAATATTCAACACAATCCGTGAGGGGTGTAAAGAGCCTCCCCATGGATTTCAAACATAAATTATGAATACATATGTATTAAATTTGATTAAATATATGTATACGTCATAGGAATGCGAGTACTTGATCCACCACTTTTTTATTATTGCCCAGGATGCGGCAAAAATTACTAGGCAGTTTAAATTTGCGACGTAAGGCCGCATAACATATGCAGTCCATCAAGATATGACGCACAGTCAAGCAGCAGTCGCATCTTATGCATAGTGATGCATTCTCTCCTGACATCAGGTATCCATGAGTCGTATGTCCTATCCGCAATCAACTGAGGACCACTTCCTCACGACGAATATTTCTGTTTCAGAAGTCTCATTGCAACATAGTACCTTTAATATGTCAAAGTTTATTATCAACTGTGGCTGTCCAATCGCCTTGCCACTTTGCACGAAGAGTGTGTTTTATGTAGTTAATAAAGTCGCATGTAGTAACAAGTGCAGTGAAAGTTGGCTAACTACATGCGTCTTTAGCTGCAGAATTGGCACGTTTGTTTCCCGGAATCCCCACATGGCTAGGGATCCAGCAAAAACTAACTTGTGTGTTGCGATGGTTCAAGTCGGCAATTGCGTTATATATATCTATGATGATAGGATGTCTGGAATAAAAGTTTTCTAGGGCTTGGAGAGCACTGTATGAGTCACTATAAATAAGGATGTTGCGGTACGTAGGGTTAATGATATTTAGAGCCTATATTATATTATTGCATATAGCTCAGCAACAAAAATAGTTGTGAAACTGGGTGGGCCAAACATGTATGTTAAATTACTGACTACGAACCCGCAACCAACTGTACTATTCTGTTTTGATCCATCTGTGTATATTACTGTGTCAGGGTTTATATTAGAACTTTATATTAATACAACTTTATGGTTAATGAAGAACTATCACTGATAAAAGTAGACCACTGAAACAATTATTTGACAATTTATGTGTAGGTAAAAGGGCAGTATATGACCCTTTTGCAAAATATAATTATGAAAATTGGAGTTAACGATTCTATTTTACTAATTTTTTAATTAAATTAATAAGTAGATTGTATTGCGACATCAATATCAATATCTCTTTACAATAATTAGTACATTTTGTAATGCATATTAATATTAACCAGCAAAACGACTATCTTAAAGTTGGTTAAAGGTTTTCTGTAGATTAGAAAATAGCAAAAAATAAGGATTATATTTACATACCAATGAAGTCTGGATCTGCTCATTGTATGGAGGTAAGCCGGTCAGAAGTTCTAGTAATATCTAAAACAACAAATTTAAGAATGATAAAAAATCCAAAACAATAATTAATATACTCTAATAATAAAAAAAAATAAAGGCAAACACATCCATAACATATTTATAAGAAATATCTACTTTACATTTTAACTAGCATACAGAAAAGTATGCAGCCTGCTATATGTTACACTTTGTGCCATGTTACAAATATACTGACATAAAATAGAGAAAATAAATATTCAAATACATATTTACACTTAAAGAAAACTTGTTATATATCATACCTAAAACAAGGTGTGGCTAATAAATAAAGAGTGGTTGCAAAAATGCAGTTTATAACAATTGTATAACTTAATTTTACCACCAAACACCCCTCCAATACCTACAAAATACTACACATGAATTTTCTATTTGTAGCAGTGGAAGTAATGCTAAAAATCATCAGTTGTTATCTGCTTTTGTAGCTCTACTGCATTCTTTTTTTTCACCAGTTGTCTGAAATAGGTGCAGTTCAATGCAGATTTCAACTTCGGTAAAAGGTGAAGAGCTAAGTCTGGAGAACAATTAAAATCTGACAATCTTTCAAATCAATGACTTTGTTTTGCAATAAGTAAATTATATTTGTAATAAGTATCAATAAGCATGTGGTAACAATGAATGAAGGGTACATCACGAGTATTCCAGCATGGACAGTGGGTGACTGCAGGAAGTTGTTCAGCAAGTTATTTATAAACAGTGAAAGTAACTTATTTGTGAAAATGAACCATTCAGAAAGTATAGGATAGTTCTATTGTAAACAATAAAAGTAATAATACTTGCAGAAAATTGAATTCTATGATCTTTTAGACTCGTTAATGTTATCTTGTTAATGCAATATTAATTTCTAGCGGTCATTATAACATTTTTAGTAAATTGAACTGTATTCTGATTTTCATAATTTAACTGTTTTAAGCAAATCTTGTAGTTTTTATCTGGATTACTATTTCATATGTTGTATCTATTTATTTTGTTTATATGTCGCTAGAGTAACAAACTGAATGTAAAAGAAATTTTTAGTTTGTTAGTCTCAATATCCTTGTCGAACCTTGAACATGCGACAATAAATATAAATAAATAAGGGTACCACAATTAAAGTGAATAGTATTTTCATACTCCTTGTATCTTAAAACATAAAGAAAAATCATTTTTATCCCCCATTCACTCTCACCATGCAACAGAAAGTAATACCATTTATTTCTTCCAAAAATCAGTAAAATGTATTTCATGTATTCTCCAGTAATATTTAAAAGGTTCTAGTGTAATATTTTTATACTTTTACTTATAATTAAGTATATGATAAAAGTTACTAGAAATAAAATAACAAAACATTAGTGGAATATTATCTATATTTCTTTATACAAAATAAATAAATATAAATATTTTTGTAATATAGCATAGGTAGGAAATAATTATCTAAAGTGCTCACATTTTTTTTTTAATATTGAATTTTTCAATCTTGAGTTCTTTAAATCTATTATTTAGAATATTTGAGGTACTCGTATTAAGAAAAATTTAACAGTACTCTAATTTAGAAATTAAAAAATAAATATAACATACTTGTGTACTCCTTACAAACATATTAAAGCAATTTTTAAATATTATAGAACTTCTAATAAAAATAAACATAAAATTATTGACATCACTAAAATTAAAAAAATTTAGATGTAAGTAATAATAATAAAGAAACTGATGTATCAGAAAAATATTACATAACATAGACTTATCAATAAAAATATTGAATTTGATAATAAATTGGTAGACCTGACATAACATCTGAATACTTTGATAAACACTATCTATACTTTATCTCATCACAGTGGATTCAGGAAATTTTAAATATGACAACAGTCAATACATACTAACAATTTAAAAATTTTAAATATACGATTTAAAAAAAATAACAATTTTTTAACTAAATATTCTACATATAATTATGTATATCTTAGAAAAATTGATTTGCTAATGATGGAATTACAATTCTGAAAGCACTACAGGCTGAAAGATGAGCATTCTTGTCTTTTATTAAACTCCATCCAGAAGATTTAAATATATAGTTGAACCTCTGTATAATGAAATTAAGAATCCTGGGAAGTATTTATTAAATAGAAGTTTTCTTTAAACAGAGATCTTCAGAAAAGTTATTGCTGAACTGTATGTATGCACTCAACAACAGAGGAGTACATATTAAATGTTTTCTAGGAATTCTATTTGTTATATCTACATACTGTAGATAAATGTTTTGTTTAGATAAATGAATAAAAGTTTGCAGAGTACTTTTAATGCTCTCTATCAGTTTACTACACCTTACTATATACTGTATTATGTTAACATGCAGTATGTAACAATTTCATTATACAGAGATATGAATCTGTTACACAGAGATAAATTTATATATAGTTTTATTAAAATGTCACAGTGCAGAAAAAAAAAAACATTGTAAAATTGAGGTTTTCATAATATCCAGGTTTTGTAATATAGAGGTTCGACTGTATAAAATTATGATATGTTTCATTAATCAATAATGATTAATGAAACATACATATATCTACTAATGTAAAAAAAATGAGTCTCACAGTGTGCCGGAGCTTTCAGACTATGATATAACTTTACTCCCAAAAATCAAGGAAAGCAGAGAAGCTTGCTTTATAGACGTTAACAATGAATCTGTTATATATTTGCAAACTTGAATAGAAAAATAATATTCCCAAGGAAGATTTATTACATCGTAGATACAAAAGTAAATCTTATGTAAATCAGAATTTAAATTTTAAAATATTTTTTAAAAAATAAATAAGAAAATGAAAAAATATAGATCCATAGATCTCAATAATGTATCTAATAATATAGATCCCAATAATGTTAGCATTCTAATTTTCTAAAACTTTATTTGCATGAATCACTGTGTCTCAAATTGTTTATAATTTTTATAATCTTTCATGGCAAAAAAAAAGTTATTCGAGAAAATATCCTTTTTCTTTTAGATTGTAATTCCCTAAAAAATTAAATAAATACAAATAGGCACACATGATCAACAGACCGAAATTGTTTTTATAATATAAAATCTATGATTCCCACTATAATTTAAATAAAATTGTGGGAAAATTTTTTAAATCATTCAGTAATCTATTAAAATGGAAAGAGAAAAAAATAAGCTCCTTTCTTGTTAATTACTCAACTATCATTAAAAAAACAAAAATTAAAGTTATAAATAATTCGCAGTGCAAAATAAAGAAAATCAGAATTTATAAAATTTAATTATACTCTGAGTAAATTCATCTTTTAAAAGAACTGCAACAAACATTCCTGTTAATGTTAATTTATAGGTTGCTTTGGCTCCATCTATAATGTGTCAGAGTGGTTGACTGGTCAGTGTTGCTACCTGTTACTACAACTTGTGTTGTAGTAACTGTTAACTTATGTTGTTACCTGTGTGCTATTGTTTGTTACCCAAAACAATGAAATGATAGTTGTGCAGACATTTATCCAAAGCCAAAAAAAATCAAAGAGAAGAGCTTCTCATGAGTTACTCACTCCACAAATATCTTTGGGGTGTCTAATGCAACATTTAGGTTTGAAAACCTAAATTCACCCAAGATTACTACATGGATTATTAGAATATGATCTGGATCGACGATTATAATTACATCTGTGAAGTAATGTTGAATGTAGAAAGACAAGGAGATGGCATTATTCACAAAGGGTCTTGGTTCGATGAAGTGATTTTTAAACTTTTAGGTGCTGTTAATAGGCAAAATGCAAGAGAAAACTTTATATCAGATGCACGCCAAGAAATTAATAATAAAAACCTATGTGCAAAAGTGTACTGGAGTGTAGAAACTAGATTGCAGGAATATGTAAATTGTAGACTACACTTTATTCACAATCATACACATCATCCTCATTTATCCTCTGAAATAATACCTTAAGGTAGTTCCAGAGGCTAAACAGATAAAGAGAGAGGAATATGTAAATGCTGAAGGCCCGCAATTTGAACACCTTACACAGATTGTACTTAATTTTAATTGTAATTCTGATTGTGTCCTCCTAAAGGTACTGTTTCATAATAAATAACACATTATGTATAAAACATTACAACTATTAATAAAGAAAACTCTTAAAACTCTACAACTGTATACCTACTATGGTTCAGTAATCTATTAGAATGGAAAGAGAAAGATAATAAGGTTCTTTTTTGTAAATTAAACTATTATGTTAGAGTTCGCTACAGTTAGATATTGTTATTTGTTAAACGTAAAGGATTATTCTTTTAGGGAAGACTACACATTTGTAAATATAAAGAGCCAGGTTAATTAACATTTAAAATTTTTCAAATATCAGCCTATATGATTCACACTTATGGGAGCAATACAATATTACCCATTTTTTTAATAAATCATTCTGACTTTTTCAAGGAATCCAATAGATAATATTCAGATGTGAATATTTGAAATATTTAATGAAACAAAATTAGGATTACACTAAGGCATTTCAAAGCAAAATAATGCAATAAGATTTTGTTGTAAACAAGATAAGGAGTATTTGTCATCTAATAAAATACTCAGAAATGTTTGCTTTACGGGCAACAGAAATACTATAGTTATCATTAATGGGAATTTTTTTTCCACATGATTAGCAATGTTATATTTATAAAAACTAACAGTGCAAATGACTTCACAAACTATAAAACTATATAAAATTATGTCAATAAACTTTAATAATATACTTACCACTCCGTAACCAAAAACATCCATTTTTTCAGAAATTTCACCATTAAATGCTTCTGATGGCATGTAACATTCAGTACCAACGACTGTATTAGTCATGATGGTACGACCAGTTTCAGATATACTTAATCGAACAAGCCCAAAATCACTCAACTATCATTAAAGAAACAAAAATTAAAGTTATAATTCTGCAGTGCAAAATAAATAAAATCAGAATCGATAAAATAATATTCCCTGAGTAAATTCATCTTTTAAAAGAACTGCAACAAACATTCCTGTTAATGTTAATTTATAGGATGGTTATGTTTTCCATCTGTTTACAGGAAAGAGAACCCACCCAATTTTCTTCAAAATTTAATTAATATTGCTCCAGATATAAGCTTAGATTTAAATGGATGAGCTGACTATCACTGTCCAGACTTTTTATTCATTTATTTATTATGGTTTAGTATAGATTTTCTAATACATTCCTTTACTACTCACAATTAGTGAGTAACACTTAATTTTCATGCAAAGCATAGAGGTTTCTTTATATTTTTATTCAATATTTTTTTCTTATTGATATATTTCTCAACTTTACGGTTTCAGTGCTTAAGTTCAAGCACAATTTTTTTATTAATTATTTAATGTAAAATAATACATCTCCAAACAGCATGACATTTTCTGGTTTTTCCAAAACATTTACTATCATCAAAGATTTTGTGCTTTTCTGCAACTGTTTTACCAAATTTAAAATTTGATATAGATACATTTATTTCTGAGATCAATCAATGCAAAATTGCAATTACAAGGAAACCTATCTGCCAATAAAAAACATATCCACTTTGATCAAACTGACTTGCAAAGGATATACTTCACTGCTACTAGCAGCAACTCGCCAAACAAACATTTGTTTGTGCATAATACAAATCAGGAACTTTTGTGTAGCATCTCATATGTAAATTATTTGCTCTTGGTGGATTTATCATTCACTATTCCTTGATCTAATTGCAGAAGAGTTATATTATTTATAATTTTATGTAGTTAATAATTTTCCAAAAGGTTTTACAAATTTTAATCAATTGATAAATGTTCAATTACTTTAAATATTTACTTTTTATAAATAATTATTATAAAAGTAATATACTCTTTTTTTTTTTTATTAATATAATGTAATCATCAACTAAATTATTATCAATAACATGTTAAAAGAGAATAATTTCTCGTTTCCAAATTTTGCAGCATTCAAATAAAATATTATTGAAATATAATTAGACACAAAATCGAAGCAAATTTACAATGAACATAATTATTATAAGGCAACTTCGTAAAAATTCTTAAGATTATTAGTATTGATTACAAGAATTCTGATCATACTTCTTCTACAATGACTGACATGAAAAGACTTATTTCTTTTTTGTGTCACATATGTAAACAAAAACCTGGGACTACATCCAAAGGCATGGTTGAAAAATACCACACATAATATTTTAAGCAAATTTTAATCATTTTTTTACAAAAAAAAAAAAAAAAAAAATACATCTAAAAGAAGACAAATATAAAATTTATGGTATAATAACTACACACAAATTTGGGGCAGCCACTGTAATTTTTAAACTATATAATCCTAAATTTAATACATAAGTTAAGAATTACTGTTCAACAATATTTATTTTCTTTTTCAATCTTCTGTTTATTTCATACAGCCAGGTTCTTCCATTTTACTTCATACACCACTAACAATGCAGGTGAAAAGCAGTGGTGTACTTTTTTATAGTTAGTGAAAAAACCATGATGGTAACAATGTACACTCAACCTATACTTCTATGATGTTAAGATCGTTCTTAATTAGATGGTCTGAACAGTGATAGGATAAAATGTTAAATGATTCCCACTTACTTTCTACAGATTTTTTTCTGAAATATCAAAACTTCTCAATCAAAGTATAAAATAGCTAAAAATAAATACCTTCAATTCATCCATAAAAGCTACAGCCCTTAAAAAAAAGATAAGAATAAAGTCAGCATATTAAAAATAAGATATTTCATTAAAAAACCAAACAAATTATTTAAATGTAATGAACTATGACCCACAGAGAATCTTTAGTTATAATCACCTGATGACTAGATTTTGTAAAATAAATTTTATTATAAATAATAACAACATAAATTTATCTCCCAATAAGCAGCTATCATTTCATTCCAACCAGTAGGCACTAGCCCCTTGTTTAAGTTGCTGTTTTCTAATGTGTATTTGTTCAAATGTATTGGGATAAAGTATATGTCTCCTACCCAGGATATTCACTTTTTAACACATGTAAACAATACCTAATATTCTGTCATGGTTTATGATATATTGAAAACAGATTATTAACAATATAGAACAACTACCCTTTTTATAATTTTACTTTGGAGCTTTTTTTTTTTTACAGTAAATACTTGCTTGGGCATGCATAATGAATGAGCTTTAGAGTGCTCCTCCATATTAAACAACATTTTTTCATGATATACTCAATGAGATAATTCCCTGAAAATAGAACAGAAGTATTGATGAAAGCAATAGCCTTCTTGGTCCCCATGATCTTGTTCTACTAACTTTTACTTCTAAGGTTTACTTTTTTAATTAGCAGGCAATTTTTTCAGATTGGTTTCACAAGGGCCGGCTGAAATGTAATGCACACTGGAAAGTAATAGGAGAAAAAGTCACACAAAATGACAATGATTCCATCTTGTAATTTCATTCCTCTACTAATAACATTGCAAAATTCAGTGACCCATATCCTCTCATTTTTTGTCAGTTGCCACTGTTACGAAGTCAAGTATACCTACTAAGTCAACACATAATAACATGCAATGGTAGAATTTTTCCACAGTGAAAAAGTGAATACTAGTGACATGCATTGTCATCTAAAAGCCATTTATCTTAATGAAACAACTGATTAAATTAAACAGTGGGAAATAAAATTTTCTGCATCAAAAACTGGTAAAATGAACATTGAGGATAAACCTGTTAGTGGTTAACCACTGATACTGATGACCCCTGAAACTGATGAGAAGCACCATAAAGAAGTGGATGAATTGATTCAAAGTGGCTGGTTCATTACACAACACAAAATATTACCATCAAGATAGGCATGTCAAAAAAACAAGTAGGGAAAATTACTACACAACTGAGCTACCATAAAAAGATGTTTATGGTATTACCACACAACTCACAGAAAAGAATGAACAACAAAAGGAATGTTGTGAACAGCTTTTGAAATGTTACTATGATGAGAATAACTTCTGTTTCAATATTGTTATGGGAGATGAAATTTGGGTGCATTATTATGACTCAGAAGAAAAATGGCAGAGCATGAATGGTTGGAACTAAGGTTTACCACAATAAAAAATTCAGAACATTACCCAATACCTCTTAAAACCTCTTGAGAGTCTGAGATTCCAAAAATGTGTTCTGCGGGATATATATAGACATTAAAACACCTTAGGAGACATGTGTAATGTTCAACAATCCATAGAGCTAATAATTTTCTATGATAATGCTTGGCCACATACATCATCAGGATCTTGTGAACTTAAAATTTGAACCTATTTCCCACTCACCAGATTTGGTGCCCTTGCATGTTTTAAACTTAAAATGATTTTAAATGATTACAGAATACCAGGAAGATTATTAAACAGCAAAAAGAAAAAAATAAATATCTTAGGCAACATGTCATTTCTTCTTGCAATTAAAAAGGGGAATTACGGATATTCATTTCACCACGGATGATAAACTGATAGATGGAGTGAAATAGCAAATCAAGAAAAGACTTCCACAGCATTCTTCAGTGACAGAATGAGAAAACTGGTTCACCATTGGGAAAACGTATAGCTGTAAATTGCGATTATATGAAAAAGTAAATGTAAGTTCTTACAGCAAAAAAAAAATTTTTTATGCCATGTTTATTTCACTGGTAGTTATTATTAAGTGTGCCTTACGTTCAGCTTCTCCTCCTATGAGTTACATTCAGTTGTAATATAAGTGATACTTATGAATTTGCTTAATTTTGTTTTTTATTCTAAACTAGTTGTAAAGTTTTTAAATTTGTTGCCTTGCATCCAACTTTATTTTTTTTTATAAATTAAATGAATTACAATAAATTTAATATTAGACCTCTCTAGATCTAAGTAGGCTACACAACAATATGTTATACATAACAGTAGAGAGGACAAAATCTTATGCAAGTTTTAAACTTAAAACAATTTTAAATAAATAGAAAATACCAGGCAAATCATTAAAAAGCATAAAGAAAAAATGAAGTACCTTAGGCAATAATCTGTCATCCAAAAGAACATTAGCAGTTTTGATATCTCTATGAATAAGTTCTGAATCATGAAGATAACCAATACCATTTGCTATTCCCAAAGCAATATCTAACCTTGATTTCCAATGTAGGCTTTTTGTCTAAAATATACCAAAAATAAAATAAAAAATACCATTAAGTAAATGTACATTATTATCAATAATTCTAATAGTTATATTAGTCTAATAGACTCTTTTAATAGTTAACATCTTATTTGAACTAAAATATAATTATTTTGATTAAAATATCTAAAAATTAAGACACCACATGTGAAGCAATGCTAAATACTGCACATATGGTAAACATGGAAGAATTTGAAGTAGGCACTATATGAGAAACAAGAAATTTGAGAAAAATATTCTACTAAAAAAATAATTTTCATTTTATACGTTGGGAAAATTTAATATGCCAACAACTTGACCATTCCGCATCAAGGGATGCAAAAGTAGATATATAGTTATAACAGGTATTATTTGATTTATCATTTGTTACTTAATTATTAATTAATAACTTAATTAGTAAGTTATTAATTACTTACATATTAGTACTTTTCAGATAATCATTGCTGGTAATTCAACCACTGACCAACGGAAGTGGATAGTCATACAATACTGGAAGACTGAGAATGCTGAAGTGGTTAAAAAAAAATAGGCTACAGAACTTGATACACCTCCAACAAGTAGCTGGCTCAATCTGTGCCAAAGAGTGGTCGACCGGTCAGTTTTACTACCCAAAACAATGAAATGTTAGTTGCACAGGCATTTATCTAAAACCCAAAAAAATCAAAGAGAAAAGCTTCTCGTGAGTTAGTCACTCCACAAAGATCTTTGGGATGTCTAATGCAACATTTGGGTCTGAAAACATTTTGCCCAAGATTACTACATGGATTATTAGAAGATGATCTGGATCGACAATTACAATTACATCTGTGAGGTAATGTTGACTGTAGAAAGACAAGGAGATGGCATTATTCACAAAGGGTCTTGGTTCGATGAAATGATTTTTAAACTTTCAGGTAATGTTAATAGGCATAATGCAAGAGAAAACTTCATAACAGATGCATGCCAAGAAATTAATAATAAAAACCTTTATGCAAAAGTGTGCTTGAGAATAGAAACTAGATTACAAGAATATGTAAATGCTGAAGACTAGCAATTTGAACACCTCACACATTGTACTTAATTGTAACTGTAATTCTGATTATGTCCTCCTAAAAGTACTATTTTGTTTCATAATAAATAATACATTATATATAAAACATTACAACTACTAATAAAGAAAACTCTAAAACTGTATACCTATGTTTGCAACCCTCCTCCCTCTGCAGGTATCAATTTTAAATTTGACATTATAACATAAATCTTTATTAAATGAATGGTGCTACCTGATAAATCTAAGTTCTTTTTAAGAATTTACAGTCTAAAATTTTAAGAAAAAAATTCTCATAAAAATATATTTATTTTCATAAAAAAAATAATTTTTGACAGAATTTATTTTTTTAGACGTTTTTATATTAACTGGTAGGTATAATTATGTTTAGATTCACGCACACGCACGCATAACACACACTTGAATAATTTTTCAACCATTAAAATCTTCAATGCTGATCCTGCAACAAATATGATGCAAGCAATTCATACAATGCTGCTGCCATATGTGTGATAAAAGTAATAAATTAAATATCTTATGCACTTTGGTGGTGACAAACTCAGTTTTTTCTTGATTTTAGTGTGTTTAACCTTGTTTGTAGATCTGTCGCATTATTTTTTTTGCAATTTTAACCATTCAAGCATAAAAAACCAGTTATCTCTTTAAAATAACTGATCAACAGGAAAACAACACTAAAATAATAAAGCAAATGTTCCTACTTCAAAACATTGTGTTTTTCAGTAACAGATCACTACTTACATGTATTGTAGGCCACTTTTGAAACTGTGAAAATATTAAGAAACCATCACTTTGGTAATGGCTTTCATAACGTGAGGTACTTTATGTCGAAATCTTTGTTTTCAATGCTCTGCTAAATAATCTGTCACAATCCTCTCCTTCCATTAAAGATTTTTGAGTTGTCCTGCCTTCTTTAGGGCTTGAGATGTAGTTTGTCTCATATCAAAAGGCAATTTATTTTGAGGTTTTAACACTTGCTAAATAATACTTTTCTATGTTTAATAACTGAAGTTATTTAAAGGTTCCCATACTTTATTATAAATACGTAGCATAAAAATATGAATGTTTTTACCATCATTTACACAGAATAGATTACAAAAGAAATTCTTTCAATCCATCTATATGAATCAAATTAGTTACTATATTACCAATAACAGATCTGACCAGCCACATGTAAAAATGTCAAGACAGATCAGATCAGTCATCTACTTTGAGAAACTGTAGTTTTAGTCACTACCACAGACTATTCTGCCATATGCAAGCATTTCTTTATATAAATCTTTGTAAAATTGTAATCTATTTGGGTTAATATTCACAATTTTTTAACAATTAGACTATACATAATCGTTTATTTAGTATATTCATTTTCATTATTAAATGAATAGTATATTCAGTGCTTTAGTTTCTTTAATTTTTATAGTTTATAATAGCAGACAATTTATAATTCAATGTAAATGATGATATTATTTGAGAGTTGTTAGGTGTATCTAGTGATCTGAAAAGTGATATGACAATGACATAAGTGATACTGAAGAAAATGTAAATGAAACAAATATATAAGCAGCCATAAAACAACCTATAACCTAACCATCTGATAATTACGTTAAAATAGAGTCATACAAGGATTATCTAACATTTATTGATCTTTTTTTTTAAATGTATAGACTAATACATATTTCTTGTTCCATTAACAAACAACCTGATTTATTTCAAATTTAGTTTACTATACCTTTATTTGCAATAATGTTTACAGAAATCAATCTATATGGCAATCAGTTCATTAAAAAAACACTATAATCTTTTATAGACTAAATCCTAAATCCTGGAAATGCATCACATTAAAAAGAAATAAAAGCATTAATTGCTTTTTTATAGTTAGATATTATTAGTAAACCATCAATGCATGCTTACCTGTCCCCTGAGAAGAATTAAGAATACAAGAGGCTTGTTCAAATGTTAGTTATAAAATTATTGACAATAGACAATTATACATAAACAGACGACACCACTTATTTATCAATAATAAATTCATATTTATCTTGTTTATTCAACATTCTATGACCAAACATTCTTTGCTGCCACTATGTAAGGAAATATTTACTATTAATTAAAAATAATTTTCAAACAGGAGAAAAGAGAATTCTTTGAAATAGTCACATAGTTGATTTTTGGGAGAAAAATTCCCAAAAGCAATCAATCCATTCTAATGTCACCCAAAGCGCAATATGAGATGAGGAAAAATAGTAAAATCACACACGGACAATACTAATCACCAGATAAAAGTATTTTATTTTCATTTGAGTGACAGAAAAACATTGAGTACTTGAAGAGAAAAGACATGTTAATATCACAGTAAGGACAGTTTCCAATGGCTACATTCTCTAAATGAGCACAATTCTAGAAAGTCACAATGTAATGTGTTGATAGAAATTTATTGTAAATCAACTGTAAACATCATTGATAAGTCCAGGAAAACTATGTTCAACCTTCAAGCAGTCGTTCAAGGAATGATGCAATCCAGCAGTGCAAGAAAGTTCAAGCTGACACAGTCAGAAAATACAGAAGAACATAACTGTTGCTGCTTAATGAACTTTTAACAGTTGAAAAAAAAAAACAATTTGCTCTAAGTGTAGTAAAAGACTTCAACGTAAATGTTCTAAGGTTCATAAGTGTTAAGCATAATTAGGTTAGAAAAAATTAGAGTAGGATATAATAGTTTAATTCATCTACTGTTGTTAACTAGAAAATTTTGTTTTTTAATTTTTGGTCAGGTAACATTATATAATATTTTTTATTTTACATTATAAAATAATTTGTAGAAACATTTGTACCAAAAATTCTATAAAAATTTTTAAAATTATTTTATTCAAAATAAATATGGCTGGCTGGGCTGCATGATCACTAAGTGAACTAACAAGGTACAATGGAATAATCTTTTTAAAATTAATTCAAAATGATAAAACAGTTTTCCCACTTAAAAACAATTAAATTTAAATTTAAAAAAATGTTCAACTGAGACTGTAATTTGAAATACTGATTGATATTCATTTTTGCCGGCCTCCGTAGCCGAGTGGTAGCGTCTCGGCCTTCCATCCGAAGGTCCCGGGTTCGAATCCCGGTCAGGCATGGCATTTTTCACACACGCTACAATTCGTTCATCTCATCCT
>JAAAKQ030332487.1:5347-26389 GCA_010016005.3 Zanna intricata
TTATTATATGTTTGTACAGCACTTAATTAAACATATCATGAAATGCAATTTTTTATTAAAGTGTATATATATATATAAAATGTCTATATATACTGTTTATTTTTTGCAGTTAAAACCAAGACTAAATGATGAATGTTCATTCATTAAAGATGCAGTTTTCTGCAGCTGCATCCGGTGGAGAAGGGCCATGTAACAACAATAATACTGCTAGCAGTAACAGCAAATCTAGTAGTAGCCAATTCTTAAGGACTCATATTCCAGTATCATCATTTAGGTGCAATAGAAATAACATTAATAATAGCATATTAAATAGTAGCAGTAATATAACACCTGCAGTTAGTAATCACGAACATTTAACATCAACCAATGACAAATGGAAAATCAAATTTGAAGAGGAAGAACGGAAGAGGAAGACATTGCTGATGCACAATCAAAAATGTAAGTTTATAGTTTATTATTATCTATTTTAGTGTCATTATTATATATTTTTCTATTGTGGTCCGCAGGATAAATACTTCTATTTTTGAGTATAGGTTTGATGTTTGAAAAGAGTAAAACTATTTAGAATCTCAGTATGCTGTTTGATTCAAAGCTCCTTTTGTCTGTGTTAGTTTTATTGTGAGAAAGAAGAATTTTGGCTGGATTAGGTTAGTTGAACATAAAATGTCATTATGGGAATACTGATTTTGTTCTTTGCTGTACAATCTAAAATAATAAGCAATCTTGGATATGTTTCTGAAATTTGGAATCACAGTTGAAGGTCACAATTGAAATAATTGAAGGAGCCTGGTAGATATTTATCTCTTGGAAAATTAGGAAGATCCTCATCATTTAAGGGGTACAGATTATGTATTATATCAGATGAATTTAAGTTGGTTTTAGAAAAGTGCAGAAAGTTTAATGTTGTTTAATATTTTGGTTTGAGAAAACACTATCCCTATGAACACTGGTCTGAGACAACTTAAGCATGATTTCTAACATCATGCTTAGAATTCTTTTTAAGTTTTCATATAGTGTTATAAATGACTGTACATTTGAATATAGATATTTGAGAACAGAAAAGGTTATGTTGGACTATATCAATTCTTTGCAAATTCATCAGGCTTTAGGATGAAGATTTAAAAAATTTTTTATTTTATGTAATATCTGCTTGCCAGATTCCTAAGAAAATCCCGTCGTTTATTTTTAGATAAATTTCTGATTTCTTTTTTAGTATTACCTTCTATTGTGATTATTTAGTTTATCATTAATTTAGGATTATTCTATTACATGAGGCTAACAAAATAAGGTTTTTTTCTTGATTTATTGCCCTAGATTATATCTTGGTATTCAATACAGTTTTTTATTTGACAGGGAAGAATTGGATGACTAGAGTGGGAGTATACATATTTAATTGGGTATACTCGTACATATATTTAACAAATTAAGTTAAAAATGTATTATTAATATTATTAAACTTGAAATCTGGAATGCAGATACACATACTGCCCAGCTAAGATTCCTTTGTCAAGTAACATTGTTGGAGTGTGAGGACTTTCATGTGATAAGCACAGGGTTTCACATATGATAGTTATAGCTCACACATGATGAGGCAAAGTAAACTAAAAAAAAAAAAAAAAATCCATGCTAGGATAAAAATTTAATTTTATCTTTTGAATACTGGCTAATCTATTACAAATTTGTCTGTACTGAATTCTAACCATGATAATCTTTTTTTGTGCATTTTGATCACTATCAGAGTTCTTTATGAAAAGATTTGGCATTCTTTAAATAATTATTATTTAAATTGAAAAATAGAGAATTTTCTTATTGTTGTACAACGTTCACAAGTTCATTCTTGTCTCATTACCCATTGTTGATATTTTGTTTTTTTAGATCAAGTCAATCTAGAAGTCATTCATTAAATTATTTTTTATTTTGAATTTTATATAATTTACTGTAAATAATCATTGTCACTAATTGCAGTTTCAAGAATTTAAAAAAATATAAAAAAAAACAAAAAGATTTTCCTTAATATAGGTAAAAACCACATTATCATTGTTGGCTTTAGTTTGATAATGACTTGTCTAGTTCATATTCATGTCTAGTTCATGTTGTAAAACCCATCTTTAAAAAAAAAATGATATGCTGCATTATCTTTTTTATGGTTAATTTTGTCACAAAAAGAAAAATGGATTATAGTATTGTTTTTTGAAAGGCACATTTATTTAGAAATCTTGAACATATAAAATTCATAAATGTAAAACATATATTAGTCCTTTAAAATATTGACTTAGATTAATGTGGATTTTAAATTAACCCATAACAAAACAAAATTAAATTTTCTTTTCATTTTTAATGAACAAGAATAGCATGTATATATACATGTAGTATGTATGTATACATTTATATGTATGTGTGTGTATATATATATATATATATATCAAAATATATATATATATATATATATATATATATCATATTAAAAAAAAATCATTTCAGTGCATTAAAATTTAATTGATAGTGTTATTTGTCAAAGTTTAGAAAACTCACAGACTCCCAGCATGGGTATGGATTACTGGGATTGTAATAGCTTTGTTACATTGTTCTGTAAGTATAATGTTAGAAATTTCAACACTTTTTCAGATATCCTTGGTAAAACTACTGCTTATGACAATTACTACTGTGTTGACAATTTTAATTTTTTGATAAGTAATAATTTTTTAGTAATCTCAGTACAAAAATTAATTTTATTTTATGGACAGAATTAATTTCTTGTGAATTATTTGCTATTTTAATTTCAATGATTATATTTGTTAGGCAAAACTATGCATCTGTTTAGTTGCCCAAAATGGTTAGAGAAACTAATACAACTCACCATAATTCCCTCCTACACTTTTATCGTTTATCTTTTCTTTTGTACAAATATGCAAAGTTGCTTTCAGTTATTAGAGTATTTTTTTCAGTCTGTTAAAATAAGTAATAGTCAAGGTGATAGTACTTTTTTCAATAACTGGGTAAATAATGCTTTTACCTTAGATATTAAATCATTGCAGAGCTTCTATTTTTGGTGACCAGAATTGCAACATAATCATAGAGAGTGTGGTTGAATACTTCCGATTTGTCTAATAGTAATCTTGAAATACAGACATGTGTACAAAATTTTTAACAAAGTTTTTTTTTTAATACTTTTGGTCAAGAAGGACCTGAAAAATGTTGAAACACACAGAAAAACAGAGGTAGTCATTTTTTGTCCAATTACTTCAATAAATGAAGAAGGAATATTTTTTATTTGGTATTACATTGCCCTCCCAATTACTTCTGTAAAACACTGGGACTTTTTTATTGACTAGTCATTAAAAAAGAGAGGGTATTTTTATACAGTGCACTTGTATGTTCTCTCGTTTTTTCTTTATGAATGTCTAAGCAATATTATTCACAAAGTGAACTAATTTTGATGAATTTTTTTTATATTGTAGTAAATGTTTCACTGGTAATCCCATTTTAAGATGTTCATGATAATGTAATTTGTATTTGTTTTTTTTGCCAATCTCCTTACATAGTATTAGATTATTGTAGGATAATGATGAACAGGTTCTCATTCTAACATTCCAACTCATATAATTTTTTTTTGTCAGGATAAATTATTCTATATCTTGGATTTAGCATTCTTTTCCATGATTTTTTCACTGCACTCCTGCAGGCCTTTTCATGTTTAAATAAAAATATATAAAATAATATACAAGTATTAAATAATACATATAAAATAATAAAAATATATCTATAGTGTAAAGTAGAATAAAAAAAAACTTCTTAAAAATAATGAAACAGATTATATAGTCAGAAATTTAAAAAAATTGTATTAATTTTTAATTTAACATTTTTTAAGTTTGCACTAAAATTAATTGTTAATTTTGGGGGATTTTTGGACTTCAGAAAGTTGAAAATAAAGAAAATTCTAAAAAATATTTTCTTTAGAGCAGGCTTTTAAAATTCTGTTTTACACTTTCTTATGTTGCTGTATGAAAATAACAAAGCTATATATTTTAAAGCATCAAATAACCTAATCAATCTTTAACGAAGAATATTGTGTGTGTGTGTGTGTGCGCGCGCGCGCGTGCATTAAATGTGTTAGAAATAAAAATGATACTTCTTTTAAATAATATTTTTGTTTAATCTTTTGCACTATTTTTTTTTTTAAGTAACAAGAGAATATGAAGAATTGCAAAGAAGATTTTCTGTATTACAAGATGATTTGAAGAACAAAGCAAGGCAACTTAATGAAAAAGAACATCAATTAATACATCTTCGTAAATGTAAGTGTTATTAAGCTACCCATAACAATAGATTGTGAATTTCGTTTTTAAAGATGTTTGGGTTTTAATTGCAGAAAAAAAATTATGAACTTTTGTTTTACATGTTCTTTCCATTATGAAAACTAACTTACAAATTTTATAAATATTTCTTAAAAATTTAATAATATAATAAACTATAATTACTAGCTATATCACCATGATTCACTTTAATCGGAAAGACTATGTAATTCTTGTTATGTTAAATTTTTTATGAAATTATTGTTCACAGATGTATCACAAAGATTTCCCCAGCTTTCATAAACAATTCTATTTGTGAAAATAATGGAAAAAATTCATATAAACATATGTCCTGTAACACTTCATTTGCAGGTTACAGCTTGTGAGACTTTGCTCAGTTTTCAGTTACCCTGGTGAAATAAGTTCATACTGAAATTTTTAGAACATTAATTAAGGAGCGGAATTAGTGATTTCTTATGGTTCTTGATCTGAAAAAATGAATAAAATAGGTTCTAGAACTGTATATGCAGTAGTTTTTATCTGAAACAAAAATCAATAAATTGTTATAAAAACCCTGTTTTTTATGTTTAACTTTGTTAAATGGGTAGTAAACATTTAAAAACTTTAAACAAGACTCTTAGAGTAACCAAATTCTTTTCTGGTGATATGAAAAATTTGAAAAAAAATTTTTTTTTTGTTAAATTGGAAATTACACAACAATTGTAAAATAAAAATAAATAAATAAAATTTACTTGGATAATATTTTTTTTATTAATAAAAGAAATACAATGTTGTATTAATTTTGGTTGTGTGTAATGGTAATGCTGCAGCTGTTGCAGTAAAATATGAAATACATTTTCCAAATTGCAGGATTTCCCATCCCAGAACAATAAGCACAACTTTTCGTAATCTTCTGGAAAAAGGTTTACTATCTAGTATTTGTACATTACCTAGTATTCGACTAGTAGTCATTTTAGCATTCATATGAATAATTTTTCCAACACGATGCTGTTGTTGATATAATTATTATTGATGCAGTTCAGTGCAGTAATATTTTAATGATACCCTTTTTTTTGTAGTAATACAAGATGAATGCTAATTCACAGGTAATTTGGTCTATCTGCTGTTTCTCTACCATAATGAAAAGTTATTTAATTTTTTTTATACACTGCTGTAGAATCTATGCAACTTGCATATAAACCTTTTTAGCATTCACATTCAAGAAATAAAGGTTATGAATATGAAGCCAAAAAGATAACCTGTTGAACTGGATCATCAGTTGGCAGGAATCAATTCTTTATTCTTTTATGTTATAATTAAGTTTTCTTAGAACTGAGTGTTGTTATATTCTTCATTTGAAAATTGCCTTTAACACCCCTAACTTTTCAGTAATCATTCCATAGCAATTTGCAATTGAAATGAAATTCTCATTTCGTTAACATACATATGTTGTACCTGTTAGTGATTTTTAGAAATTATTTCAGTTCTTTCAGATTTTTTGCTCATCCTTCACAAGAAAGGTAGTTGGATATTTTTGTTCCCAATTTTCCCATTTCTAAACTAATATTCCTTAGAAAAAGGCTTTTGTCTCAAATAGTTGCCTCAACTAGTTTATGACAATTTTTTTGGAATTATGTACAAGTTTACACAAAACCTAGTGGGTATAAAAATGGTGATTTTTTTTTTTTTTAAACTATTAACAATTTATTATAATTTAGTATACTATTCCAATGCTATTTATATGATATGTAAAAGCAGATTGTAAAATTGGATGATTAAAAGCTATACTTCAGATTTTAATAGCTTGTATGTGAGTATAAAATTTTCAAAGTTAAAAGTTTTTTAAGAAAAAATTATGAATATTGATATTATTTTTTTCCCAGTGTCAGAGGCTGTATGTAAGGAATACGATCAGATGAAGACACAATATGATTTAGAAACAAACACAATGCAGAAAGCTATGAAGAGAGCATCTCAGGTCAATATTACTTTTTAATCTATTATCTAAATAGTTTTACTTTATATTTACTTTTTTATAATGATTATTTTTTCAACCTCCATGGCACGAGTGTAGCATCTCCACCTTTCACCCAGAGATCCTGGGTTTGAATCCCGATCAAGCACAGCATTTTTCTTACACTACAGGCTAAATTGAATAAATTCATGCTAAATGATCATTAACAGTTGGGACTTGCACATTATTTTAATGAAGTTGATAGTCTATAGTCTTTTCTATAATTTTCTTGATGATTTCTAGTTAGTATTACTATCTTCTTAGTGATTCTTTATGGTTTCAGTTTCTGGTAGAATGTGGATGCAACAGTGTCATTAAATTATGTATCAATCTTCAGTCAATAAAGAGATTGAAAATATCCGTCTCTTAATTTTTCTTAGTGACTTAGTAAGTAACTTATAATAACTTAAAACTTTAATAATATAACAACTTTTGAAATCTATGTCTGCAATTTTCAGCAAATAAAGGTGTCCCAAAATGAGCTGACACTTTAATTTTTTAATAATTCCCATTTTTTATTTGATAATTGATAATATTTTTGCTTTATTAGAAAGTGGTACTTGAAGGTTATGTGCGATACAAAACATCTGACAAAATGAGTCCCTGTGCCTCTTGGCCTTGGCTGCACTTATTCATCCTTTTGACAAAATTTTCCAAAACATGTTTATCTTGATAAACATGTTATCAAGACAACCCCAAAGAAAAAAGTCCAACACTGTCAGCTCACTTGATCTCTGCAGCCAGTTCCCAACATCACCTCATTGTGAGATAATATGACCATTAATTTTTCTTGCAATAACTATATGTTTCATTAGCACTGTGGCATGTTGCATCTTGTTGAAACCACACGTCTTCGATATTTGTATCATTAATTTTAGGTCATAAAAAGTTTGAAATCCTCTCATGATGTCGAAGTCCACTGACAATAATGGCATCTCCATTTTTATTTTTGAAGAAATATGGCCCAGTCAGTCAATTCCTCAGCCAAAATCCACACCAAACCTTGACCCATTGAGGATATATATCTTCAGTCTTTTTAGGATTTTCTGATCCCAAAATTTGGTGATTTTGTTCATTGACAAAGCCAGTAAGAAGATAATTTTTTTCAAAAACTTTTTATGTTGTTATTTATATAATTTCTACACATTGTTCAAGTATGTAGTTTTCCATGATTTACTCTAAATGTTTAGTGGTAACAGCATAAAAAAATTTCTACTACTTTTAATATCAGAAGTGCAGTTGCTTATTAGAAAAAAATGTGCCAGGACTACACATATACATTTACGATTATCATATACATGTATGTATATATATATATATATATATAAAGACGTAAAGTTGTGCAACCTCCAGGCAACAGTGGGCGTGGCACCAAACAGTCTGTTTCGTCTGAGCAACAATGTCTTTTACTCAAGAACTATGCATCTTCATTGTTGTTAGTTGCTGCGAATCAAAATCATATGCAAATATCAAGAACATTTTTTGGAATGCTTTTTCAGATGCTAATGTGCCAAACAAATCCACTATATGTCATTTATTTAATCATTTTCGGGATATAGGTAGTGTACATAACTGTAAATGTATTGGCGAGTTAAAACACTTCAACAGTGTTTTAACTGACGATTGTCTGCTGATGATAAATGAAACATTTCTTCATTCTCCAAAACAGTCTCTTTGAAAACTCTCTAACCAGACTGGTTATCTTATGGACCTGTTCATAAGGCTGCTAAAGTTCTAAAATTATAAACATACTGGTTTAATTTAAGTCATCAGCTCCAAGATTCAGATAAAGAGAAACAAATGTAGTACAGTCAGTGGTTTAGAAGTTTCATTTGAAATGATATATCTGTATGGTCTTCAGAGAACCCATATGTGTTCATGAACAGCCATTACATTTGCAAATAATTGGGGTGTGATGTGGTGTATCTTGTTGGAGAATTGTCAGACCTACCTTTTTTTCAGTAACCATCACAACTGAACAGTATCAAAAAATAATCATGCAGTTTATAGATTTGCTCATGCTTATTCCTGGCTACACCAATACAGAGCAACTGCATACATGGCGAACATTTGTATACAATTTCTTCAATGACCAGAAAATTTCTTCTATTGTTACTCATCGTTCTTACCCCGTCTTCATTTTTCACACTTTAGATAAACAATGTCTGGAAGTTGGACAGCTGGACCAAACAGCTGTAACATTTACTGCTGTAAGACAACTTTTCACAAATTATTTACTTATCACTTATTTAATTTCCAGCTTACAGAAGACTATTTGATGTGACTCCACACATGATTAAAAAATATGTTTTACAGTTAAATATAGTATTTTCAATTCCAATAGATTTTTTTCAAGGTTTTGATTTTCCTAAAAAGATTCATTTTGTTATTACTAATAAATATTATAATGGTAATTTCAATAAAATCAAAATATAATTTGAGGGGATTATTTGCCCTTGAATTAAAATAATAGTTACAAACGTTTTTACATAATTTATATATCTCCGACTGAAACTATTGTTTCAAAAATAAATTTAATAAAGTTTTATAGTACACATGAAATTAATTATTTAAACATAAAAAAATAAGCTGATTTCTTTGTTAAGTTGCTTAAAGAAACTCTGAACAATTTTTATCAGAAAGTTGTTATATTTAAAAAAAATATTTTCGGATATTTTATTTATTAAAAAACAGGGAATGAAGTTACATTATATTAAAGTGTATGCCTTAAAGAGTTTTACTCACAACACAATCCTATTTTGTCAAAGGTTGCTATTGGAAATGCTGAAAATTTATTCAGTTTATTGCCTGGATAGTAAATGTTTTCTATATAATAAACTTCATGAATAGAACTGTTATGTTATTTTAGTGAGGATAACTAGTAAAACATTAATTCTAATTTAATTACTCTTCATTATGGTGATTATAATTTTTTTTAAAAACCTTTTAGTGGTATAAAGAGAATAAAGAGTTAAAAAGAAGGAGTACTTTATTAATTGGTAAAGTAATGCAATTGTCACCCGATATTGAATCATTACAACAACTGGAACAATTATCTGGTGATCAGACTGATAATACACCTGCTGGTTTGTCAAATTGCGAACAAGGAAGTGATGATATAGAAGAGTTAAATAAAATGATACAAGGTAGGTTTATAATTACAATTATTGTTTACAAAAAAACAAAAAAAAAACACAGTTGTTTATATTATAATTTTTAACAGTAATATAAGATTTTGGTGGTAATGTAATTATTCTAAATTAATGTTTTTTCCACTACATTAAGTCCTAATGTGCATATTTATTCTTGATGGACTATTTTTTTTCTTTTCTGTTCAGGTTTAGAAATAATGGGAATAAACTGCATTTAGTTATTCTTTGATTATTAATGACATATGTTTAAGGTTATAATCCTTATTTGTATTAAAATTATTTAATTTAATTGCTTTATTTCTACCTCATTATCTTATATACTTTCAAAGAGGTAATGAAATTATTAACCTTTTTTCAATGCTTTTGATTCTTAACAGTTGGCAACCATTTTTAAAGACAACTATATCATAAGGCCATATTTGTTTACTAATTATTTTAGAAACATAGTTTGAAAGAAAAAAAATTACAGATTTCACAATTTTATTGTGTTTAACACATCAATTATATGTACTGTTTATTAATGATGCATCACTACAAATAATATATTCAATTTTACTTGATAACAATTCCATAAATCCAGGATCTGATGAATTAGTTGTATTTTGATTTCTTGAATGATTGCTATAAACCAAATGATTAAAGGTCTTCGATATTTCTGTCTAAGAAAGTTTGTGGTAAAAACTATATAAAATTATTCATTTTACAATGACAAACTAAACCAGATTTGTTTTTAATATAGTTTTAAAAACTCATATTATTGTGCTTTCATTCACTTTTCTAGTAAGTAAGAGATCTACTATCAGCCACTGAAGACAGCCTATAAAAGCAACAAAAGTTTTATGTGGTTTAGTTTGTTATTAAAATGTTAATAGATTTACACGAAGGATTCTTTTTTTTCCTTTATCAAATGATAACTAAATAATTCCATACTCTTATTTATGTATTAAATAAATAAATATATATATATATATATATATATAAATTTATAAAATATATAAAATATTAAAAAAAATTTAGAATAATTATGTATTTATGAGCATCTCTATTTTTCTTTTTCTTTTCTTCCTAGACTTATTTCATAATCTTGCTCCTTTACCTACGAGATGTGGAGGGATCAATAAGTGAATAGGATAGCAGATGAGGGTGGGACAATGTACTGCCATGGGTTTACAAAAAAGTTAACAAACCTATTAAAAGAGGTACTTTAAAGCCCACCCTTCCAGTTACTGAATGCTCTACTTATTTCCAGAGATAGTGTATTTTATCTAGAATGAAAGGAATACATATATTGACAATGATTTTTTGTTGACCAGCTCAAATATATGCTGCAGCAAATTGCTTTTCTTCTTGATACTGAAGAGCCACGTAGGAACATTTTCTGGATTCATTAAGGATGTATATTAGTAAATGAGGATAAGTGAGGACTCATCCTTAGAATTATTTGACATGCAGAAACATTTCTTCCACCAAGCTGTTCATCCCTTCTGGAGAGTTATTAAAAAATTGGGATAAAACAATACATATTTTGTTAAAAAACATCCATTTCTGGACAGCACCAAGATGTGGAATGGGACCAGAGGAGCAGGTGAGCTGCATATGTGATGACAACAGAGGAAGCACATAGCTAATAAAGAAATTAGTGAAAGAAATTAGTTAATTATATAATTAATAAAACATTGATATTAGTTATCAGATATTTTCCTTTCTTTATTCTTTATTTAGCATATAGCTAGTAAAGAAATTAGTGAGTTGTTGGTTTGTGCTATCTCACCTCCTGAAGGAGCAGAGAACCTCACTCCAGAAATAATTATCTGCGGTATTACCACTTCCAACACCATAAGATTGCAGTATTCCTTGCCTTTATCATTCTACCTACTTAACCTTTTTTGGTCTCTTTAAAATCAAGTTAAAACATTGACATTAATGATCAGATATTTTCCTTTCTTTATTCCAGATATAGTTTTTTCTTATAGGTGAATAAATAATTTTTAATGTTACATACCACCGATGTACTTTAGTCTCAGTTATTGAATAATGTTGAAAAAAAGCTGCAAATTAAAAAATTTTGAAAGATGTTTAAAAGTTTAATACACATTCACATTTTTTTAATAAAAAAAAAAAATCATAAATAAAAATAATAATAAATCAAATAAAAGTAATAAATCATTATCTACATATTAAACTTTGAGTAATACGGGATTTATGTATGATGAAGTAAAATTTAATTTTAACTGAATTATTTGTTTCTTTAATAACAATCATGTTTCAATTTGTTAAAAAAAAAAAAATTTAGAGCTTAATAAGGAGGTAGCACGCTTACAAGCAGAATTAAATGCTGCTCGACTTCAGGAGTTTGAAGCTCAGGAACAAACTGTAGAATTAATAACTGCTCTTGATGAAGAACGTACGTCAAAAAAGCTGATGGGAGATGAGTTACAGGTATGTTAAATGGATGCAGGTGATATATTTTCCTCCTAATAATAGAAAAATAATTAAATTAATTTTTTAAATTTCCAATAATATTAACAGGTTTGCTGGCCTCTGTGGCGTGAGTGTTAGCATCTCTGTCTTTCATCCCAGGTTCGAATCCTGGTCAGGGATTTTCATACACCCTATTTTCATACACATCATCATTTATCTTCATCCTCTGAGTAATGCCTAATGGTGGTTCCAGAGGTTAAAAAAAAAATAATCTCTATGATTTGAGTAATGTGGAGTTTACATTTCATATACTGGTTTAAAGATTAAACTTTAAAAAAATTACACAGTAGTTTAAAGGAAAACAAAATTACATACATCGAATGATTCTATTTTTTTTAAAATCCTTATTCAACGTCTTTTGGTTAATCTATTGCACCATTAATATTTTGATATTTCATGTTCCTTATAATCCTATAACTCACTCTTACTAATTTTTTCTGCCCTGTGTATTCAGTTGTTGAATTTATTAGACACCAACTGGATGAGAAATTTTTAGTTTCCTGATACACAGCATTTGTAATTATTTCCTTGATAAAATTGCCTTAATTAGTATTCATCTGATCATTTAGTGAATTCTGTGGGTTTGCCACAGGAAGCTTTTTGACTAGAAATATAAGATTTTCATTTTTTTCATTTTCCCTTTAATGGATGTATAACTTTACTGAAAATTGTTCTATGAATTTTGAAGTTTAACATTGTCTCATTTGGCTCTATACAGTAAGAAAAATATTGCAACAGTACAAATTTAATGTATTAAACAAAAGTTTTTATATTTTCTTCCAAATCTTTAAGTGGGTTAAATAAACTTTGCCTTCTCGTTTTTTAAGATTCTTGATCTTATGTCTGAAAATGTTTAATAATATTTTGAGGTTGAAAAATTGTCTACATGACTAAGGAGTCTAAATCAAAATGAGTTAAGGTATTGTTTATCATTGACACTGAAGTATAATGTAAATATATTTTTAGCTTTACAGTGCTTTTAGCAAATTCATCATCAAACCATTGTCCAACATCTACGGATGTTTTGTTATCATTTTGTTTAATTTGTTGTTATACACAGCCTAACTTCATTTTGATAATCACTATATTTTTACTCAAAAGTTCAGTAAAAGAAAAAAAGAAACACAGTATATGGTCTCAAATTCCAGAGAGCCATAGCAAACATTCAGTAGAGGATAATTTCTCATCATATCTTTTTTTATAGACTTCAGAAAAGGAGGTTATATATTTTACCAATATACGAGTATACTCATATTTATATTTTATGTTTCCTCACACATAACTTTTTTCCTATTAATCCATTGAAGTAAATCTTGTTGCAATGGATGCAAGTAGCTTCTCACAGTGGTACCATGATGTTGAAAAAAGCTTTTAGACAAAAGGTCACTCTAAAAATTGACAAAAAACCTATTTTGCCTTCCAGTGGGGGTAGGTAGGATCAGTGAGTATCCTGATATTTAATATGTTTGTGTCATATTAGATGATGTTATATGGTCTTCTGTTGGGCAGGTAATGTGAGTTTCTGCATGTAACACCGATGATAAAATCATCAAAATTTTAGATTATATAAATTTTGATTTTTTAAATCAGCACCAACCAAGGGTAGTAATTTTACTGATAATTGTATTTAATTTGGTGCCAACTTTTTAAAACAATTAACTTTAAGTCAAAATTTAAAAAAAATTGTTTATTGTTTAAATTTTATTCATAGTTTAATGCATTTTTAAAATTAAAGCTCCAATTCTGTATGTTTTTATTTTTTGTAATAAACTGGCAAATGTACTTTTTTACAAACCCACACACATTTTACTCTTTCCCTAGTTGTCTTATATTCAAACCAAAAAGAAAAGGAAAAGTAGAAGCACCTCCCTCCCTTCTTAATTCACCTGAGTTTTAGAAGATTGAATTTTAACTCTTGTCCAGTCTTATCATTGTTAAAAATTTGGGCAATTTCAGTTATCTGTTTTTATCAGTCCATCGAAATTATCTTTAAATTTCATACCTTGCTCATGATATCTCTTCACCAGTTATTTTCAGTTGCCATTATCTGTATTATTTCTTATGGTACAGAATCTATTTTAAGAGTTATATTTGTTTGTGATTATCTATCATATGGTTACTCATCCTTGAATTTAGAAACATTATGAATTTATATGAGCCAAGTAATGAATTACCTCAGTAATCCAGTGAATTATTGCTTTAGGAATTTTGTAAAGTATGTTACAAATTAATATGAATTAAAATTACTATTTTGTAAATTTACCAAGATAAAAGATAAAGGTAAATTTAAAGATAAAGATAAATTTAAAGGTAAAGATAAAGGTAAATTTACCAAGATAAAGGTAAATTTACAAAATTTACCTTTATCTAAGGTAAATTTTGTAAATTTACCTTAGATAAAAATATCTAAATATTTTTATTGCATTAAAAATATTTAGATCTTAGGTAATAAAATTATTAATTAATAAAACTATTTTCTTAGATAATAATTACTATCTGTGATTTCGTACAGGAATTAAGAAGAATGAAAGATAATTTAAGTGAAGTTAGTAAATTAGTAGCTGCTGAAGTATCAGCATTGAAGGAACAAAGTTCACGTGACAGGCAAATGGCTGAGAAATTCAAAGTTGATGCAGATAAGGTGTGTAACATTTAATGTATACAAGTTTACCATTTTAGTTTAGTTTATATTTATTAGTTCTATTAACATATACTACCTAATAGAGAATATTGGGAAGATCTATCTTAATTCTAAAATTCATATCTTAACTTAATTCTATAATGAAAGTACTGTCATAGGATTCTGCTTCAGTAATGTAACAAACATTACACCATATGCATACTTTATGTTAGTATTTTTAATATCTTTATTAATCAATTTAATTAAATGAATTCAATCATGACTGAGGAAGTGGGATCTCGCAAAGTACTTTCAAGTATATATTTATTTTATTAAAAAAAAATATATACATATATATTTATACCTGAGAAAAAAAATATATATAATGATGATGATTATATATATATATATATTATATATCATTAAATTATATATATATATAATGATTACAAATTGCACGAAAATCCCTCAGAAAATGATTCTACAACCAAAAATAAGAAAAGGTTTGTGTAAACATAGGTCAAAAACATGATTTGTTAGCGAGTTTCATGCTGGTATCTGGAATCTTATGATTCGGAAAACTTATAGTGCAAATATGTGATTCGGAAACATATTATATTGCAACAGCATTATCATTACATACACCCAAAATGAATACCGTATCAAAGTATTCCTCTGTTGTAATTAGTATGGAATTATTTCTATGGTAAACCATTCATGTTCAAACTAAAATTCATAGAAAACATTTGCTAACGACAGCCCAGTTCACAGTACCCAATACACTTCCAGAATGATTTAAACACCTTACAAATAATTTTAATACCTTACAGAATTATTTAAACCCTAATACAGTATTGTGCATTGTTAAACAGCTGTTATTTCATGCCAACGTCGAAATAATAATTTTTTCAAATAATTTATTGTATTTTTGACATTAATAAAAAAATTACTTGAGTTATTTATATTTTACAATTTTGTAATTCCAGTTTTATGAAAAAATTAACAATAAATTTCGTTTTTACAATTTTTTCACATCACCAAAAAATAATTTGGTTTTTGTTTATGTTAAATTAAGTACTTTTCTAATGAATGAAGTAATGTACTGTCTCTAAATAAAATTCAGTTTTTCTAACTTTTCTTTGTTTTATTCAACTTGTCTTGTACCATTTTGTTCAGAATAAAATTTTTGTTTAAAAGTTTTGTGTCAAGGCTTAACAAAGTTATTGTAAGTCAAACATAAAAAACGGTTTTTTTTTACACAAATTTAATTGTTTTCACTCCAGATTACGCAGAAACTACTACACAGAGTTTTCGGACCTATTCTATTTGTTTTTTTTTCAGATCAAAAACCAAAATAAGTCACTAATTCTGCCCTTTAATTCATGTCATAAATATTTCAGTACATTCTCATTTCACCGGGGTAGCTAAACCCAAGTGAAATCTTTTACTAGTGGTGACTTACAAATGTAGCACTTTATAACATGTTTATATGAACTTTTTCCATTATTTTCAAGAGTAGAATAGGTTATAAAAGTCTTAAGAATACTTAGTGATGTACCTGTACATATTAATTATAATATATATTTATAATTAACATAATTATAAATATAATCAAAAATATAATTATAGATATGGATATATCATGGTAAAGTTACAAATTTTTGTATCTTTGATGAAATTTAAAATAAATGCAATGATGGAATGGCAGTTCTCTGCTTTTCATTTGAAAGTCTATTTCAGATACCAATCAGGATTTTCATATATTATAAACTTCATTAATCATGAGTGACGTTCTGGATGTTGGCCTTCAATTGCTAAAGAAAATAAATAAATTATACATATATTTAATGTACAAGAAAAAAAAATCTGAAGATGACTCTGAAATATATTCTATTTTTTGTTTTTGCCTTGTTTCAATTGTATTTAGTAGTTCTATCTTATCTACAATACAAGTATATTTATTTTTTGAAGATGACTGATTATAATAAAATCAAATTAGAAAAAGAAAAGAGACTTCAGAAATTTTATGAAAGTATATCTTGTTTAAGAAGAGTACCTAAAATAATTTTCACTTTTAATAGAACATTAATTTGTGTGATTATACTTTGACGTGATAAATACTTTTTTAAACCGATTTCTAACCAACTGTGATTGTTTAGTTCATTAACTAATAAATGTCAACATCATACGATCACTCATCCAAATAGAACTATTAAAAATATTTTATGTGTACTATTGATATCTACAAATCAAAATTTGCTTTGGCAATTGGTTTAAGAATAAAGGTTAGATAGTTGGTTATTATTTCTACTTGCTTAATGAGTTATTTTCTAGGAACTACTGCAGAGCTCTTTCTGAAAATTTGTAAACTTTAGCTTGAATTATTGAATAAATCCAAGTTCTTTTTTATAATTGATACTAGTAATATAATCAGTGATATTAAAGACAATTTTTTTTTTGCCTTATACACAATAAAATGTAAATATAAATAATCTTCTGAAAATAATATATATATCCCTCTAAGAATCATGAGACATTCCGATGGTGAGAGTGCTTGTATGCTCAGTGATACAGAGTAGCTGGACTGAAGGTGCAACCATATCGGAAAGGTATCTGTTGAGAATCAGACTAAGGAATAGTTCCTGAAAGAGGGCAGCAACTCTTTTAGTAGTTGTTAAAGCTGTAGGTCAGGAGGATTTAAACGGCCATAGCAACACCATTCAATCTTTTGAATATTGGTCAGCTGAAAGCAATGGAAAACTACAGCCCTTTTTTTTCAAGAAAATAGAAACAGAAAATAGATAGCAGCAATAGAAACTACCCCCCCCAAATTTGGGTCCTATAAAAAGGAACCCCCCATCGGGGTCTCCCCTGGATCACTGTGATAAACCGATCCTCCGCTTGTGGAATGCTGGAATTTCCCTCCCCAGAAGAGCTGCCCATCCCATCTCTACACCTGACCTATGGAAGGTAGCATACACATTTCATGTGCACTACCCACCATCCGTGTGCGACACTCACACCTTGAGGTGCCCCCATGCGTCATCAGAAATACCTCGATCCAGAAAATTCTTGCATGTGTCACGGACCAAAGCATCCTCAGCAATTGGGCTGCCTCCCTGGTCCTGCACATCACCACGATTCGTCCCTGGCGTCCACATCATCCTTTGATGCCCTTTTTTTTTTTTCATCTTAATCCCTCAATACTTAAAACTAGCTTCCACCTACTAACCTCTGCTGATTTATTAAGTATATTGATCAGCTGTCGCCCTTGATAACATCCCTTCAGTCTCTTCAGTGCCCAAAGTTCTGCCTCCCTTTCTTTTGTATGCAGTATCCTTGTCGTCGCATTTGATAATTAACTTATCATAACTTAACTTATCATTATTAATTTACTTGGATGAGATTGGCTTCAATGAACCAATTGAACTAAACACTAGAGCGGGAAAACAAAGTGAATTTTTTAAATAGGAAAGAATATTTCTCATCAGTTACATTCTAAAAAAACTGAATTATACAGATTATTGTTTTTTAATCTGCCTGCCTACTAGAATCAAATAAGTATTTGTAACACCATTGAATGTTGAAATTTACATAAAAAATAATTATTTTATAAATCTGGTTACTTCATTCGTATCTTCTTATGCCTCATAAATTAACACTGTTTCTTTCAGCCTTTAGTTCCAAGTTTGTTCTATTTATTTTTAATGATTTTTTTTTTTAATAACTTTAGTAAATTGCTTAATTTACTATCATTAAATACTTATTTCTATTCCTGTCAAACAAACTATGTTGTAGGACTCTAAAAAAAGTCTGACTGAACTTTTAAGGTATAAATATGGGCTGTCTGAATGTTGTTTAGTGATTGCTGTTTGATTGTAATTGGTTGTTATGACTGATGTATAAAAATTCTATAATTTTCACAAGTTTATGTTTATGGATGTTCTGTCTTTATTTTTTTTTTAATTATTATTTATTCTTAAAAAACTTTAAAAAGTAGAATTTGTTTCTGTCAAACTAGATAAAAAAACTACTTTGACATTACTCAGCATAAAATTTCATTATTTAAAATAGACTACATTGCATTTATTATGCTTTCAACGCTGTTTTTAATAAATTACCTAATCATTAAAAAAAAAAATTTTTTTGATTGGTTTATTTAAAATTTAAAGAAAAATTGTATTACAATTACAATATTACTCGTTTGATGATGGATATTCATATAAATACTAATTAAATTTGTCTCGTCGCTGATGACCTCTGTGGCAAATTGATGTCTGCCTTTTATTCAGTTCAAATGTGGTCAGGCCTGGCAATTTTCACATGCTGTGAATTTCATACATTGCATTATCATGCATGTGTCTTCAGGCTTCCTATGATATGACATTAAGAAACTTCCTATGATAAGTCATTAAATAAGTTAAAAATGTGTTCTAATATTTTTCAGTCAATCCGTTAAAATATTATAATTTATTTTTATATTATTTACTGATGTTATTTATTTTACTTGGAGTAGGAGTTATTTATCTGATATAGATAATAAGTATGTATTAATTTGATTAGTATTTATTCTGTTTGCCATTTCAAGTTTAAATGCTAATTCTAGTGTAATTTCTGACATACTGAAATATTTCAGTACGAGTTTATTTTCTCATATTGAAATAAAAGTTCAAAAACGTATTTATACTTGTCTTACTTCATAATTCGTTGTTAACTGCATAATTTTATTCTAAACACAAAGTAAAAGATTGTTAAAATTAATGTTTAAAATTTCAGATTGCAGTACTTTTTACTTATCAACTTGAATACTAAAATAATAATTTATTTCTTTTCTTTATTATAATGAGTAGGCAAAGAAAGAAAGAAATGTATTGGCTCATCAGAGTCAGTTGTTGATGACAGAAGTTGCTTCAGATGATAGACTGACAAATGTGTTACTGGAAGTTGAACAATTAATGTCTTGTTTGGAAGAGGAAAGACAGAGACATGCATCTGAATTACAACAACTTCAAGAAAAACTTGATGCATTAGAGAGTAATGATAGGTTAGAGATATTAGAACAGCGTCTAAAATTGACTGAGTCAGAACTAGTCTGTGCTGTGCAACGAGCTGATCGAGCAGAATTACAAGCTAACCAGTTTTCTGAAAAGAGTAAGTATTTTAATAATTTTAATTTTAAAATTATCTCATTTATTTGTGTGATATATATTTATTCATTAATATGGTTTTATTCTATGATTGCAGGAAGTTCTTTTATATCCCATAGCACCTTAGCCATCATTGATGAAAAATAATAATGATATAATAAAACTAAGCTCAACTAACCAAACCATCTGCTAGGGATGTAAAATAAAATAAAAATGGAGAAAGTAGTAAAATAAGAGAAAATTACAAGTACTAATTTTTAACTACTCTTTCAAAAAAAGAATGAGTTGACAGAATGATTGATGGTGCTGGTAGTTTTAGAGGAGGGAGAAGGGAAAAATGTTTATTTTTTGCAAATATTTACAAAATGAAGCGTTTTGTAATAAAAATCAAGATAGCTTTTTAAAGTTTTTAAATTTCCTTTAATTTGCTTTCTTAGGTTTTTGTACAAGTAAAATTGACTAAATATAACATGGTGAAATACTACCTTTCTTTGAACACCTTCTGAAAAAATCAATTTTAATGCTCTATTCTCAATTGAAAATCTGCTATGTATTGCTTATACATATATGTATGTATATGTATTATATGTATATATATGCTTACAATATATGCATATATGCATATGTACACATATGTATATATACATATGTATGTATATTTGCCCTATATATAGCTTAAGATGGTTTTTATTATTTTTTTTTAACCTCAGGAACCACCATTAAGGTATATCTTCAGAGGATTAGATGAATGCATTGTAGCTGAAAGGCCAAGATGCTACCACTTGAGCCATGGAGGCCGGCACTTAAGATAAAAATAGCTAACTTAATTTAGCTATGATTGGGTTTCTAACCCACTACTTATAACAAAAAAGACATAGTTGTAACTAAAATCCTAAAAGCAGCTGCTATCTTTTTGCGGATTAATTTTTAAGTTGTAAGTTTCATTGTTAACTGAATTCAAGAGAACCAAAAGTCCAATTTTGCATAAAGTTATTTCATTATTGTATTTTTTCATATAAAAAATGTTTAAATAAATACCTATCCTGTGATTAATATTTTCTTTAATGCCTGCTTCACTTTGGCATGCTCTGAAGTCAAATACAAAATTTAATTTAAAATAATATGAGAGGTTTCTTTTTTAAATTGTGCAGGAAAAAATATTCAATTTGAAAAAAGTTGCCGTGTTTTAATACATTTTTTGAGCTTGCTATAATTTGCTTATTTACTACATTTCTTATTTGCTATGTAGGCGATATAGTTAACTACTAGCCGTGCGAGGATAATTAGGAAATTTAAAATAAAATAAATAAATGCTCTGATATAAGAAAAACTGTAT
>JAAAKQ030332597.1:7777-26387 GCA_010016005.3 Zanna intricata
TATGTTTATTTAGGTTTGTTCTGATAAATAGATTAACAGATTGAATTCTAGTAGGAAAGCATAATTAATTTAAATGTTTTCAGCTTTATACCTAATTTGTTAAAAAAATTAGAAATATAATACTTTGGAACAAATTTCAACCTTTTTTCTGCTTTCTAAATGAAAATTGGTGTTTCTTGTAGATTTTTATCTCCTGAATTTATATTTGTTTTCAAAAGTATACTATCACGTAATTTTTGAGAGAAATAGTAATTTTGCTTTTTACTAAATTTAGCAGTATTTTTAAAACTAAAGGCTAATAATTTTGGTAGATTGTAATATTAAAACAATACAGTAACAGTTTTTTTTTCTGCATAAGTTAAAAAACATTTAATGTGTGTAAAAATAAAAATAAAGTTAATAATACTATTTTTACTTGCATTTTAAGATACAGGAATTGAAAAATAATTTCTACAAACTGAATTGAAACTTTTAATTCACACATCTTTTTTGCATGTCTCCTCTTGTATGTGTATACAGCCTCTGTTCAATGTTCAGCTACCAAAAATAGTCTGTAAGCATTGCCAGTGTCCACTTTCTTTGGTAATGACGTTCTATGCTTGAAATTTCCTGGTGAAATCTATCACCACGTTTATTTCTAACATCTGCAAGGTTTCTTGGAAAAAGTCTACATGGCTATACAGAAATTACATCTTTAAAGACTTATTACATCTCATATGCCTCAATCATCTCCTTGTAATTAAGGTGCTTTGTGTTATCCAAAAAAGTTACTGACATCCAATATGAATGCTTCCCAAGCTTCCAATTTTGTCCCTTGAAGCAACATATCAAAATGTAAATTTTTCATTAGAACTCTTTTCTGGGGTACAATGAAAATATCTTGCTTGGTTTTGGCATCACTATTTTTAAGAAATTTCTCCTGTAGGTATTGGACTCCCCTTTGCTCTTGAATCATGACCTTCATATAGATTTTCATCAAACCAAGTTTGTTATGTAGCGGAGGTAAGAGTACTTTATGTGGATTTGCAAATGGTTTATGTAAAATGTTCTTTGTCCCAGGCCATTCTTTCACAGTATAATGAGATGTTTTTACTCTGCTATCAAACTCACATAGGAAATAGTTATGCTTTATATCACCAAGCATCATTCCAGATAACAGTGCCATGACTTTTAAGTTACCACATATGTTCTATCGCTAAGTATTGTAATTTACAGAATGAAGTAAAGGTTTCATCGTCTCATATGACTCTGTCATATTTGTAGCATGAAAAATAGAAAGCATGGAAGATTTTGAAACAGAGAATAAAAAAATACTGTTACCGATATTGCTTTTTATTATTTATTTATAAAATTTTATAAAGCATCATTGTGCACCTCAATTATGAATTGCACTATAAAAATTATTTCTTGAAAACTGAGGGTGATGGGAATAAAATTTATGGATTTTCGGGATTTAGCAGTTATGTTTTTATTATTTCAGTTGTAGTTATTCAGGAAGAAAAACCCATGTTCTACAGTATAATCTATGAATTTATACATTTCAGTTTAAATTATTCAAAAATGCATGATTTATATTTCAACATTTATTCAAATAAATACAAAAAGAATAGTGTCATTATCTTTCAACAGATCGTGGATACCGGTGTTCTTTGGTAGTTGGGTTTCAATTAACCACACTTCTCAGGAGTGGTTGACCTGAGATTGTACAAGACTACACTTCATTCACCATTCATACATATCATCCTCATTCATCCTCTGAAGTAATACCTTACAGTAGTTCCGGAGGCTAAACAGAAAAGAAAGAAGGATTATAACGAAAGCTGAATAATTGATTTTACTAAAATATTGAAATAGTTAAAAGACTATTTTTGTAATAAAAATCCTTTATATAAAATAAGATTTCCTGACTGATTGATTCATTCACTCATCGACAATGCCCAGCCCTAACTGTTTAATTAAGAAATTTTGAGGGTATGTTCATTTAATACAGAATGGGCCATGAAATAATAGCTCTATTTCTTCACTAGTTGTTGAATGCTATGTTTGGTTGGGATGAAACAATTAGGAAATGCTTTACAGAATAACTCCTGTGTTTCCTTCAAAGAACCAGTTCTCACCTCATCTTCATATCAGCAAACAATTAACAGTTGTAGCATTGAGGGGAGGGTGGAAGAGATGATCACAGAGGAGAGTTCTTCCATGGGAATCTATGTATCGATACTTTGTTCCAATTTTCCATGCGAATGCCCTCTACATGAACTTATGATGTTAATGTTCTATTCAATATTCCATATTCTAGTGAGAATATTTTTTGTGGCCCATTCTGTATAATATAGATAGATTTCCTAAGAAAGGATTTTTCAATATTTGACTTCTAAGTGAAATGATAGCCTACTTTGTTTTTTTTCAATTTTCTAAGCTTCCTAAAGATATAGCAATTTCATCTTTATTTTAAAATACTCCTCGTACAAGGATTTAAAAATTAATATCTGTGTTTCTCGATACCATGTGTCTGAGGGGGTGAAAGAAGTAAATATGATCAAGCAGAAATTTAACAAATTGTTGATATCTTTTAAAGTTAATGATTTATTCAAGCAGTTTTATATCATAAATATTCCATTCATAATAATCTTGGTATTCAGTCTCTGTAAAATTATGAAATAACAACTTTCATACTTTTCATTTTTTTTTTAAATGTGTATATGTAATTTAATAGGTATGCAAGGAAGTCTGTGGTGTCTACATCAGATTTTTTCTCAAGTAATGATAATTCACCAATTTAACATGTTGGAATGAACGACTATATTCTACACAAAAGTCAAAAGAGTTTGTTATTGGGTAGTTTGTAAAAATACTGTTGGTAGAGACAAATGAAATTCTGCCATACCAAATATGTCAAGAAAATTAATATTAAATTATCGAATATGAGTTACAGTTCATTCGTAATTCACTTAATTCCCAACCGCCAGCAATTACTTAAGTTGAAATAATAGTGCAAAATTGTAACACATTTGTCTCTGGGTATGGTTGCAAGAGTGATTATAATTACAATGATCAAAGTGAAGTAATACCTTGGAATGTACATTTTATATGGTTTGTCATTATTAAAGTAAGAATTCTATACTACTTATATTAATATTTTCAATACTTGTATTAATAGCTTCAGCAAACAGACTTTCAAATAATCTCTCCTAAATAATTACAACTAAAAAATTAAAACATAAAATTCAATGCTTTTCATCAGTGTATGCAGGATGAAGCATAGTATCAATCAAGAATTTTTAGATTTGATGAGCAAGAATGGAAAATTCTATGACACCTGGATATGATGAAGATTGTAATGGTATTTTTTATTTATGTCTTCCATATCTAACATATAAAAGAAAGAGTGCATGAGAAATTCTTAGTTTGGAAATGAGATGGGCTTTTTCGTTTTATGTTAGTTATCTTTATATTACGTTGACGCAGTGACGAAAAATGATGAATCCATCTAGTATAGTTTTAAGTGATTGAATACTTACTTTTACTTTTCACTTACTTTTAAGTGAAAAATACTCTAATATTTATTCACCCGTATAATTATATTTTTTCACTGTAGAGGCGCTACACGAATTTGAAAGCATGTGAAGAGTACTACCCAATAAGAATTATAACAGTAAAACAGCTACAAATTAGAGCCACTGATTACCCCACGCCAATTTAATTCATGTAAATATTTGTGAGAAGCAGTAATTGAAACTGATTATATAAAATCTATTCAGTGTAACAAAAAGACATCCTTTATCCACTCGCATAAAAATATCCTTACTTTGGAATAAATATTTTATACGCTACTTTTTTATTTTTCTACGCAAGCTACTTATACACGATTTGTAAAAGAAATATAATATTTGTTATTTCTTAATTCTTTCTTTGTGTTATATGTTTAACAATACAAATCTGTAAAATTTTCAGTTTTCATTTCAATTTTGGCAAACCTGAATTTCTTATCGTCTACAAATTGAGAAATTATGGCGTGATCTGTTAGCGGAGATTATAATTATCATTGTGAATAATTTGCTTTAGTGTGTTAGTTATGTAAATAATTTTTGCCATTTAAAAATGGTTAGGCCTAACGAATTGACGACTGTTTATAAAGCAAAGTTTAATACTATTAACGAGCGGCCAGTAGATGATATTTCACTGGAGCTGTTTTATAAACCTCATACGATAACCTTGTTAGCGGTCTCGATTGCAGCGGTTGTTTATTTCTCATTTATAAGGTAAGATTTCCTAAATTTCTGTTTATATAACTATTATAATTTGCTATTGTTTGTAAATATATTGTTTTACTTGTTACTACTTAAATGAATTGTAGTGAAGAAAATAACCTGTAGGAAATAATTTTTTTTTACGATATTTTTTTTATGCTCCTGTAACATCTGAATATTAAAAAATGTAAAGTTATAGATTAGAATTACACGTAAACATTTTTCCTTATAAAGCCATTAATACTGTATTATTACTATAAGTTTTATCAAATGGTTGAACATTAAATTGTATTTAATTTTTATGGATTCATTCATTTCTTGTTTAATGTTACCTGATTTTCAGGGTGATTTACCATGTTTTCAGTTTCATTTTGGAGTTATTTAATAATTTTTTCTTCTAGAGATTTTCAGTGAATGTAACCGATACAAAGATAGTTTGCAAAGAAAATTTTAAATTTCTACTGTTATTAAGATTAAATATTTGTAGTCATAATCAAACAGGAGCACTATTGCTACAATGCAACACCTTTAAATTCAAATTATGTTAACTCTAACAATATTCATGAAACACATTAATAAAGATTTTAATAGTATTCTAATTTAATTTTTAAACCTAATAAATTACTACAATCAAACTCTGTAAGTGGTAAATAATGAACATTATACATCTTGTTATTTGTTGTTCTTTAGGTGGTTTTCTTTTTAATGAAATTCGGTTAGGTAGTATGGTTTGAAATCCAGTGCTGTTGTAATGTGATGAAATAAGAAAGTGAGAAAAATAAACTTCCTTTCAGTTTTACCTAAATCTTCATTTCCAGTTTTAATTCTAAGATTATCTTAATTTGTTGTTAGTAATCATAGGCTTAACTCATTTTTAAATTCAGCCAGAATTTGTTTTTAACTAATAGCGTATTGTTGTTTTGTTATGGTTGATTTACTTTATTTGTGTTTTGTGTTTTTATTTTATAATTTGTAAAGGTTAATGTCCTTCCAGCAGGATTCATATGTTTTGTTAGAAAGTGTTGCTGTATCTCAAATTGGGTATATATATATATATGTATATATATATATATATTTGAACTGAAGCAGTTCATATCAATATTTTTTGGATCAATGTGTAAAGAGTGAAGCCGAGATTCAGGCTCAGAAATAACATCAGTAACATAACGTCAATATCTTTTGCCATTTATTATTTCTGTACTTATTCTTTTATTGCAGTTCATAAGCCAGAAATTTGGTTTTCTGGGCTAAGGAGAATCCTCTTTTGTTCATATATATCTTCTTTTGATTATATGTATATATAGATAAAGAAAATATTTGCTTTGCTATTTATATTAATTCTATTTATATTACTAGCTTCTCCTGGTGTGCCTATGGCATGCTTTCTGCAGCTGGACCCTCCAGGCAAGTTGCCCTGGCAGGCAGCATTTTGGAATGGGATTATTAGGTCTTCAAAATTGTTTACCTCTTGTGTAAAAATTATGTTTTTTTAATGATGAAATTGATCAAGGAAATGCTTAAAATAATCCGATTGTTTTAAATATATTTAAACATACAAAAATGTTAATTTTTCTTTTATGAAAAATATTTACCTTAGATTTTAAAGCTTAACTAATTTTTTCATAAAAGAAAATAATTGAGAATTATCTTATTCATTCTGACACCATTTTGTAACTAAAATCTTTATAAAAAAAATTTGAAGAAAACTAATAAAAAAACTTTTGACATTATTATACACAGTTTAAATTTTTTCGTTCTCAATTTTTTTTAAAATGTTCATCTATCTTCATCCCAAAAATTAGAATGCACTTAACTGGTTCGTATTGCTCAGTGTGGACAATTTGTATAATTGATTTTCAGTTGTTAGTAATTTTTCAAGCTACTGCTTCTTCTGGTTAATTTTGGTGATAATAATAATAATCAGTCTTTCTGATTTCATACATTTAGTAAAAAAAAGTATTACTTCTTAAAGCAAAGATGGTATTTAACGAGATTAGAATAAGAATTCCCTTAAAAGAACTACATGTAATTCAGTCAGAGTATTCTGTAATGGGCACTAAATAGAACTATAAAAATATATTTAAAATTGATATAAAAATTCAATATTAAATAAAAATAGAAATCATCAATTTATAAAGTTAATTAGAACATCAGGATTAATAATAAAAAAAGTTTTAGCAGTTCCTTTTGTAGAATTAAAATGAATATTCAGTGAATAATGAATATGAAAATTAAACGAAATCAGAAAAGAGCGATGAAGGATGTTCACAAGAAACTTTTTTCCATTTTGATACAGTTTGATTATGATCATTTTGATTATGATACAGTTGTATCATAGTTAGTTTGAGTAATTACGTTTTGGTTATAGTTCATTATTTTATGAAGAAAAATGATCACATAAATAAAAATGTATGTTTTTAATATATTTTTTTGCATATATATTGATTAAAGAAATAAATATATATTACAAGTATAAATAATAAGTACAAGTAATAAATGTATAATACTATAACAAGTATACACCTCACCACCGTGTACTCACGAGACGTGTACTAATGAATCGAGATTTTCTTCTAGTGATCAGTACATTCTGATGCTAAGCAAAGGGGGACGGACACATACAAATTGCCCTTTACTAGGGTAGAATATTGTTGTGTATATTAGTCTACCAATGTAAATTAACATTTTTATTTTTGTGTAAACTTGTGTTATTGATTGTATCAATGGATTTGTATCTGTACAGATTTTTTTTTGAGCCATGAATATTTTGAGCCATTTTGCATTTTAATTGCTGTAATTGTGAATATAGAGTTTATGGGACGTAAATGTAATATTACAAATATTGCATTTAATTATGATATGTAATAAATGTTATAATTATTGTATAATAACATTATGTCAAGTAAGTCATGAGCTTTTATTTTATCAGTTAATGTTCATTTAAATTAAAATAAAAAGATAGTATGAGGTATCAAGAGCTATTACCTACCATATAATTTTAGTTGACAGGTTTTATTGCCATCAACTGCCTTAGGCTTCTAAAATTAAGTAGGCGTATATAGTTTGATGTAGTGGTTTGGTATCATTCATAGAAATTTTATAATAATATAATTTAACACTCACTTATAGGATGTAATGCTTGTATAACCAGTCTTGTACAGGAAGATATTTACAAATGATCATTTACATTATAAAAGAGAAGTACAGAATAATGTGTAATCACAAAAGGAAAACTTGGCTTTGAGGAGTTATATTTTATAAAACATGTGATGGGGAAAAATTGAGTTGTATAGTACATGAAGCCTCCTCCACATTATTATTTTATAGTGTCAGATGATATAATAAAACCTGTAAACATTTAACAGTACATTAGTACTGTGTTGCTTCTGTGTTGTACTGTTTTTCTTCTTATTTATTGTTTTAAGAATTTTAAAAAAAGTTTTTCTAATAGCCTGTTTTAAAATGACATACGATAAAGAAAATTTCTGTTTTTAATTCTCAACAGCAATTTTTTTTAACCCACCCAAAAGCAAGTTTTTTTACCTAAGAAGCTATAGTACAGTATGCTGTGGGTGTTTGATAAGTTGGTGCAAAGTCAAGGGATTGCACTCAGTGCATTGCAGAGGTCAGGAACTTATACAAAGTTTTAATCGGGTAAATTCATAATTCTGTTGTTGGTGATTGTTTGAGTTAATCAAGTATTCTGATTTGGCTAAAAATGAACAAAACAGAATTTCATCTGTAATCAGACATACTTTTTAAAAAATGAAACCTTGCCAGAAAGTAAGCTAAGCTAGACAGCTTGTTAGATTCCGCTCCATCTGTTTTTAGCTTTGGAGCGGTCATACGAGCACAAACAACGTTAAACTTTCTGGACAGTCAATAGGTTACAACTGCAGAGAACTTTAAAAAAATTCATGATGTGGTGTTGGAGGGTAGAAAATTGAAAATGCATGAGATTACTAAGACTAAAGGCATCTCAAATGAACGACTCCATCATATTTTAATAATATTGTATATGCGAAAAGGCTGCCTGAAAAATGGGTGCTGGGTTTGGTCAGAAGCAATAAAAATTGCTACATGTTACATCATTTAGAGCTGTTTGAACATAATTGATAGAACTGTTGTGCTGCCTCATGACAGTTTATGAAAATTTGATGTATAATTGCCAATTTGAAATCAAGTATCGGTCAAAACTGTGGCTTGCAGTTGGCAATTCTACCCAAAGAAGGTAAAAAATGTTGTATCAGCAGATAAGTTGAGACCACTGTTTGTTGGGATTCGATGATTAAACTTTCAATGAGTGTAATCGTTGCCTTTCTGGAGAAGAATAAAACTATAACAAAGCCAAAATTATGCATTTTTGCTTGATCATGTAATTAAATGAATGAATGAAGAAAAAAACAATCACATTTGACAAAAAAGAACATTTTTTCACTGAGACAACACACTAGCTCAGTCTTCTATGATTGCAACAGCAAAATTATCTAGATTATACTACAATATTCTTCAAAAAACCACCTATTCACTAGAATTAGATTACCTTTCGACTACTGACTGTTTCCAGATATCCATAATTCACTTCCTAGAAAGAAATTTTCACAAAATGATGAAGTTATTGATGAAACTTCTGTCTAGTTTGAAGATTGATAAAACATATTATTGGGATGGGATCAAAAAACTTGACCGTCATTGCACTGAGGTATAGATTTGAAAGAAGATATGATGAGAAATAAAAAAAATATTTTCTGAAAAATTGTATTTTCTTTATTTTGCATGAAATGATCTAATAACATGCTTGTGTATGTGTTCACCATTTCATAATTTACATTAACAAGATGAGATGGAAAAGTATTGTTAAAGAAGGAAAGAATTCTTCTTAAACTCTTGGCAATCTTGAACATTTTTTAGAGAAGAATTTAGTAATTTCAAAGTCGTTTACAGATGCTTTGTATTCTATACTTACATGAAGCAATTGTATTCTTTCTAACGAATATCCCAAATTCCTGCTTGTTTAAATTGAAATTTTTCTTATCAAATCTTTTTCCATTCTGTAGTTAATGAAAATTAAATATATGCAGTGTATTGATGTTATTAAAATATAGCAATTTGTTTGTTTTGAAAGGCTGGTAAAATGACTAATGCCCCTATCAAAGTGAAGGAGAAAAATGTTTTGAATGGCAAACGGCTGTAAAAGTTACTGTTGCTTAAAACGTAAGAATTCTCTACACACAGCATCATCTGAAAAATGTTAAATCTTTGACAAACAGATGTTAAATTCAACATTAAAAATTATCACTGTTTTGGATATGATTCTCTGAATTTTAATAGTAGTTAGGAAAGAATCGTTCTCTATTTCAAAATATCATGGTATTCCTGCTATTGTTTGTCAATCTTTTGTCAGTTTTCATTCATATTTTAATTGAATTTTCATTGCATTTTGTCTCATCAAAATCTAAAATTTCCAAATTAGGTGTCTGTAATAATTTACTATCCAAAGTTTCTATATCTGTGTTAGGTTAGTAGGTAATTGAAAAGCGTTTTGTTTCAGGATTCAAACTTTTTTTGGCTATGGACATATGATGGTTGAGAAAATAAGGTTGAATACATATTGTTGCCTTCTTAATGGTGGTTTGTTTATATTTCTTTCATTTTCTTATATATGAACTAATTAATTGAAAATAGAATTTAAAAAATTAAGAATAAAAACTTACCAAAAATTTACATACATGCATTACAGATTTAAAGCCAAATATTTAGAGATCCTTTTGGAGTTTCATTGTAACCATACAGCTCCCTTCCTTCCAAAATTAGATTAGCATTGTAACCCAGCACGATAAATGTGTCATTGTTGTTAAAGAACTATGTGATAAACGATTCGATCAAAACAGTTGTCAATAGCCTTAAGAATTTTCCAGTTATGGACATGTTCATTAAGTAACAAGATTAAATTAATCACTTTTTACTTCCTTGTACGTTGTAATCGCTAAAAATTTCAGATTTCAACAGAAATATCCATTTTGACTAGTTTCGGCATGATGTCTGTACATACATATGTGTCTCGCATAACTTAAAAATGATTAGCCATAGAATATTGAAATTTTGGAATTAGTACAGTTGTAACATCTAGTTGTGCACTTCCCCTTTTGATTGCAATCGACTGGACCAAAAATGTCCAAAAAAAACCCAAAATCTCGGAAAATTCCAAATTGTTTGGATTTTTTACTTTTTCTTAGCTGCAGTAATAAGCTCTCATTGAGAGCTGTTTAATGATGTATCATAAGTGGTACTTAATTTCATTGGTTCCAGAATAATAGCCCAATGAAATATTTGAATCTTACAAGGGGAAGACACATCAATTCAAATCCAACTTCATATATCATTTTTTTTTAACTTTTTTAAATTTCATTATATTGAGATTAATAATTACTGACCTGTGATTGTAAAAAGAAAATGTTACAATAAGTAATAATTCAATAATAAAAATGTTCAATTATAAAAATTGACAATGTTTTTGGATTACATTACGAAGAATCCTGCAGCTGTTGTGGTGTCCAACGTACCTTGGCACATAATGATTTCAAATAGATTTTGTACATTATATAGTTTATTATTAAAAATATATATATTTGATATTGTTAACAGAGAAGTAATATTTTCAATTGATTGCCTAAGTGGAATAGGGATCTGTTGCAAGTATAAGAAGGTTGGAGCATTAAGGGAGAGCATAATGGTTCAACATAATACAAATGGAATAACGTGATAGTTGAAATAGGAAGATGGGAGAATAGCATGAGCTGATTGGTAGAGAGACATCACTACACTGTTATGTATACGGTAAAAGGGTAGTTGAGTGAAGGAATAGCCATTCTAGGTTGAACCAGATTGTACAGTATGTAACAATGGCTGTATATTCAGCTATATAGAGTAATCCTGCTTTGTAATTGTTTTAATTGTGCAGTTCTTATGTAGGTTTAGCTGCCTATTTAATTTAAAAATATTTGAAAAAACTGTTCAGAATTTGATAGTCTAAAAATAATGCTTGATCATGTTGGTGAAATGTTAAACTAGTTTAATTGCGATTTGTAAAAAAGATATATGTATGGATAAAAAAATATGTTAAAGCTAATAGTGTTATATAAGGATGTAGGAAAAATCAGTTACACTTAATTGAAAATAGTCCCTTGAAATTGAAGATATTGATTTAAAGAGCTTTGTTTATCCTGCTTAAAATTTATAAATGATATCTTGTTCTCATTTTATTTTAGTTGTTCGTTAATAGCAATAAAACATTTATGTTTGTTTTTTAAAAATTTAATTTAAGTAATTAAATTTTGTTTTAAATCTTTTTTTCTTTTTGTTACAGAGATGAAGGTAGCTTAGATGATAATATTCGTGCTGGTGTTTGTTGTGTCGTGTTCTTCTTTGTTATAATATCTGTTCTAGCATTTCCAAATGGACCATTTACAAGACCTCATCCTGCATTCTGGAGAATTGTATTTGGTCTCAGTGTACTTTATCTGTTATCACTTGTATTTCTTCTATTTCAAAATTATAAAACTGTAATGAGTATTTTATACTGGATTGATCCAGAATTAGAGCATTTCCATATTGATATGGATAAAGTAAGTATTTTGTTGATAACTTTTTTTATGTTAATCTTTTTATTAGACGTTAGAAAGTTATTGTATAATTTAGTCTGCACTACAATCAGATTATTTATTATTTTATTATTTAAAGTAAGAATTTAAAACTGTATTAAAAGTTTTTTGTGTTTAGTTGAGTATATGTAATTTTAATATTAACCATATGGTTTTTCTATGTTTACCCAATTTATTTTTATTTTAAATCTAAATTTTTATTTCTTATGTATTATTTTCAGGAGTATGGAGTGAACTGTTCTGTTATAACAGTTGAAAAAATATGGGACCATATTGACATATTTGCTTTAGGCCATTTTCTTGGATGGGCTTTTAAAGCTCTGCTTGTCAGACATCTAGGAATATTATGGGCAATAAGTGTGATGTGGGAATTTACTGAGGTAATGCTGTTCATTGCTTTTATGTAAATTTGTTTCTTGGGTAATGTTTTTAAATCTTGCTTTTGTTATATAATTTTAATAATCGATTAATTATTTTAATACCATTTATTTTATTTTATTCTATATATTTTTTTTATAGTATGTTCATTCCCCTACATAATGCCTTCAGGAAATCTGACATTAGTCACAGGTCATTCTTGAAAAGAATAGGGGGATTTTTGAGATAAGCAAGATCTCATGTCAGTCGTTGTAGGAAAAGTGAGAAGTGAAATAGATTATTGCTTTGCTGTCCCTTCTTTACTGACAAGTGCAGATAGTCGGCTTACAATTGAAAAAGTTAGTAAATGTTTTTATTTTTAGTTCCTTTTCTATTTAATTTTTTTTATTATTGATGCCCATTTGCAGGGTAGTAGGAGAGAGGTCAAATAAGCTACTTAAACCACCTGAAAATTGTCAAATGAAGTTTATTGGTAAATGGGGACAAATTGGAAGCTGCCATTTTGGATTTAAAGCAGGGATCCCCTCTTACTACCCTGAAAAAAAAGCATCAGTAAACTCCATTGTAAGCTATGCAATGTAAGCTCATAATATTTTGTTGCATATCGACATATCAAGTGCAGGTGATATCAAGCCCTAAAAATGACTTCTTCACTCTATTTACAACCGGAACTGGCAGTATAGCGAACCTCTTGAACCATGAATTTGTTAATGTGTTACAAAATCATAATAAAGTCTGGAATCAATAGTGTAAAGCCAAAATGTCTACTTTTTAATATTTAATATTTATTTAACTTTATAGAGGATTTTGAATTATAGTTGTATTAATTATTAACCAGTTGTAATTAATTATAATATACAGATGTCGGTGTAATATACAGATTAATTATATTAAATAAATATTATTCTTAGTTTATATTGTTTAACCCTTAACAATCGCGCTGATCAGACACATTGCTGTGCTGACTAAATTAACTTACTTGCGGTCATTTACATCTCCACCCTTTCATTACTTTAAAAAACTCTCCATATTTGTATAAATCAAATGTCATTTCAATACAACTAATATAACAATTACCACAGATATAAATAAAAAGATTCTTTTTTTAACTACATAAAATTTGCGTAATTCAAGAATTTTATCTTTTTCCTCTGCTGATAAATATGTTTTTTTACGAATTTTTTTTTGCTCTACGTATAAAGCAGAGTTCCTTGATTTGAAAGAAACTGTATTTTCTAATGTAGGTTGAAAATTGTGAGAGATCTAATCGCATAAAGAAGACAATATTTGGAAAATAATTGCACGTATGGTTCATCTACATTGTTTTCCGCTAAAAGTTACCGTATTCTTTTTTTGTATTCAACAAAATGCCCTTCTATGAGTTTCTTTGCATTCTCTGTTATATTGTGAAATATAAAATGTAAAAACCAAGCTAGTGGGTTGAAAAAAATCTGTTAAAATAATAACAAATAACTGAGTCATGTCCTAAAAGTTAAATGTTTGGATGTAAATTGTCATAAAACTGTCAAACTTCATGCCTGTTGACGGGGACAAAAGCTATTATAATACTAGACAAAATAGAGAACACGCACATACAAACAAAACCTTTGTATGACAAAGATAGAATGAATAGGAAATTATATATTTTGCTCAGAAGGGATTAGGCTTTCTCGAACCAGTCATAAACCTATATGAGAAAGGCATGTAAAAGCGTTCCCATATATCCTACAATACTTTGTGATACCTTGTTGGAAACAGCGAATTATTGCCAATAATCATATATAAATATAATGATTGTACGAATAAATTTACAGGCCTACAGCTGTAATGAATGTAAGAGCCTACAAAGTAGCAAATTATAGTTATCGTGGTGCATAAGGGTTAAATTTTGTACACTTAGTAGTAATATTTTTAAACATCTGAAGAGAGCACATCTACATAAGAGCAGCTAAATAAAAACAAAATGGCTAAAAAGTTAATCAGTAGAAGTTTTTTTTTAATTTTCTCATTAAGTTAGTGAAAATTTTTTCTTTGGATAAAACATAAGCAAACATAATTTTGAATTGTAATAATTAGGATGAAACATGAAAAGATTAGAACAACCAATGGTGTTGATGGAAACGAATTACATTTTATTTCTAAAAATAATCTGTAAAACTAAAACACTGAAATAAAGAAATGAGAGTTATTAAATAAATTAAAAAAATCTGATGTGGATACCAGATAACTTTCTTGTACAAAAATTCATAAATAATATGATTCAAAATTGTAAATTTCAATTAATATTGTATAATCAGATGTTTTACCAAATCTTTTTACACATGTGTAATAATGCCTATTAAATACATATACACATTTTAAGAATCTATAAAATTTTATTTCACTAACAACTTATGATATTGTCTTTTTTTATTGTTACTGTTAAATTATTATTTAAAAATCTACTCTTTTGATTGCAATCAATTTGACCAAAAAAGTCCAAGACTTTATTTAATTGCAGTAATAAGCCCTCATTGAGAGCTTTTCAATGATGATGTCATAGGTTTTACTTATTTTCATTAATTCCAGAGTAATAGCCCAACAAAATTTTAATTAATGAAATGTCTGGATCTTATAAGGCAAGGTACTTTGTTGAGAATCAGACTTCATTTCCTTATATTGATTTATTAAAAATAATTTTTAACCTGTAATAGAAAAAAAAAAAAAAAATTAAGATTTATTTAATTTAATAGGCTTGTAAGGAAGTCATATAGTACTGTCCACATTAGCCTTTTGTTAAAAATGTTCTGAATTGGAATTTAAACATTATGAATCATTATGCAGTAATGACTGAGCAACAGGTTTTTAGATTAATTAATAAAGTGATGCATTACAAGTCACAAAATGGTGTGTATTATTTACAAGAGCTTTCTGTAATGTAATTCCTAGTTACTCATAACTGAGATAGCAAAATTAAACAAATATAGTATAAAAGTACATTTTATTTGGTATAAGAAGTTAATTTGTTTTTTCACGTAATCATCATTTACAGCTATATATTTCTCCCAATGGTAAACCAATATATCATTCTGTCAATGAAGAATGCTGGCAGGCTTACTTTGAGCAGCAGCCTTCAGTTCATATTCTGGTGAAATGAATACATTAATTTTCCCCTTTACTTGCAAAAAAAAAAAAAAAAAAATGAAAATTGCATGGATCAAACAGTTGAGTATGTAGATGTGGAACAAATTCATATTTTTTTTTTTATTTTGCAAGAGTCTCTGCATTTGCATGCAATTTGTAGAACTGAGCATAATTGTTTGTAGAATTTTCAATTCTATAGATTGTCAAACATTATATACACAAATGTTGATTTCTCTATGCATTCCATAGAATTTACAATCAATTCAGCTTCCAGGTCAGTCATGTAGACATGTTAGATCCAAAAACTTTGACAAGTGAATATTTTTTGTAGAAGGTTGCGTTTTGAATTTTTTTGACTCTAGCAAACCATATTCAGTATTTCATGCTCTGCCATTTTACTTCTGTACAATAATGATTTACTCAAGCTTCATCTCCCATCACATTATTGAAAAGGATGTCATCTCCCTCCGCATGATAATGTTTCAGAGCTGTTCACAACATTCCTTTCATTGATTCTTCTTTTCTGTGAGTTTGGATGGCACCTTCATGTATAGATTTTACATTAGCACATTTTTACAATAATTGTCCTCATTCTTTTGATCTGCCTATCTGGGTGGCGATACATTGTTGTGTGATGTGATGGTAATTTTGAACTGATTCATCCACCTTCTTTTGGTGTTTCTCATCAGTTATGAAAACCAATCAACTAGTCCATGGTTCATCCTCAAAATTCATTTTGCCAGCTTCCGAAACAAGATTTTATTGCCCACCTACATAATTACTTGGATCAATAGTTTTATTACAAAACACAGCGTTTAGATTATAATAAATTTTACTGGCATTCACTTATTCTGCTATTAAAGATTCAATTGCTGCATGTTGTTTTAGAAGCATTGACAAAGCAGGTGTACTTGCCTCCATAACAGTATCAACTGGCAAAAAATGAGAGGCCATTGCCAAAAAAAATATGAGAATTTTGGAATTTTAGTAGTAGAGGAATGAAACTATAAAATGGCAGTATCTGCTGAATTGTGCAACATTTTATTTTCCTGATGTGATCCATTATGCAGTGTATTTCAGCTGTCCATTATATGTATGTATAATTTAAAATATAAAGGTTTTTAAGTAAATTTGTTTGTTTATGGGTGTAAATCTGTTATTCAGAAATTCATCCTATGTTTTTGAAGATCTGTAAGTACTATTTGTTTATTTTTAAAAATGCTATGAAATGAAATCACAAAAATGAAAATGTGTGTAATAATGATCAAAGAATAAGTATCTTTTTTGTTTCTGTTTGCATTATTTATTAATGATGGCATAGGAAGATCATCACCAAAAAATTTAACTAGATGTGCTACTGTTAAGACTTAAGAATTAATGTAGGATATGATGATTTTTGTTGTTTTTTTTTTGTTATTGTTTTAGATAGCATTTGCTCATTTGTTACCAAACTTTATTGAATGTTGGTGGGATGCTTTAATATTAGATGTGTTACTTTGTAATGGACTCGGCATATGGCTTGGTCTTAAAATATGTAAAATTCTAGAAATGAGAGAATACAAATGGGTTAGTATAAAGTAAGTTTAAAATGACTGAATTTCAATATTAACGGTTTGGTAATTTTGGTGAATTTATCATTTATTTGTTAATTTTTTCATATTTTGTTTTGTGGTTAATGGTAGTATTCATGTATTTTGCATACTAGCTTGTAAAAACAACACTATAATTATTTTTCCTAACATAGAAAAGAAATTTAAAAAATATTTAATTCCAAATAAACCCAAGATTTCACAAATGGTAAGAGAGGTTCTTCTCATTTGATAACTTTTACAGCCATCTTTTGAAATGTTTGTTTACTATTATTCAGAATCTCACTTTCATGTATTTCAGTTTGTCAAGAGTATGAAGATTGTTCTGATAAATTATAAAAACTACACTTTTAAATATCTCTAAAGGAAAAATCTGGTGATGTAAGATCTATCTCTAAATATTGGGAGTCAAATTATTTTGAGATCAAGCAATGACCAAAATATTTTGGAAAAAATAACATTATTCCTGGTAGTGCCATCTTGCTGATTCGAGCATGTTTTGTTTTTCTCTTAACAGTGCAATAAACAATTAGATTCAATCACAAAACACTGTTAATACAGTAAGAGTTACAGGATTTATTAGATTTATTTAAAAAAAGGTCTTTTAAAGGTATTGGGAAGTATTTTCACTGACCACCAATTTTATGTGTTTTTAGGTTTAAGGACTTTCATTGCTTTGTATTTTACTGTTTTAATTATTCACATGCCTATATAGAAGAAATCAAGCATTATTACTACTAATAAACATGATCTCATGTCCCATTCCCATTGTTACTAATAAAAAATTAAAAACCTACGACAGTCATAGGTAATTTTTTATGGTCTTGTTCTTTCAGATAATGAACAATATTGATGAGATGAATGCAATTTAACTTGTTTACAGCTTTGAGATCAGTAACTCTCAGTGACAGTGTAATTGTGAGGACTTTTTTTAAGAAATTTTTTTGGTGACTGAATTAAATGCCCTTTCACATCATCAAGAAATACTGAGGCTAACAGTGGTGGTAGGTTTGGACCCTTTTGATAATGTACACCCCAGTCTCATGAGGGTTGTATATGAAATGTGATATTATTAACTAATTTGAATCTGTTGGAGAAGTTTAAACTGATATATAAACTAGGAAACAAAACAAAATAATTGTATATAATAAAAAAAATTGTCATCCTTGTAAAAGACTGGCAACATAAAATAATTGGTACTGAAAAATGACTATGTAATTAATGTGTGCAACTGTGAGTACATCTATCAAAGAATAATCTATTCACGCAAATTAGAAATCTTCATTTTGAGGATTATGTTCTTTTTGAAATATCTTTTATTCATTATTAATTTTTAATTCTAGTCTCATTAAACATCATTATCATTTTTATTATCTCATAATTTCTATTAGTCTTTTATTTATATTATTATTTATAGATATTTGTTAGCATTCATTTCCATTATTTATTAAAACATCAAGTTGATCTAAACTTGGACTTGTCAGATGAAATTTGTAGATATTACCACACCATTCAGACTTCAGCAATATGTAGGTCTCAAGGTTTTATTTGCTTGAAATTTTAAAACTATTCTACGAAGCATGTTTTTAAAGTAAAGTTCATTTTGAAA